>JASAOD010001880.1:0-69259 GCA_030849845.1 Crithidia brevicula | reverse complement strand
GACGACGCGCCTGCAGACGTGCCGCCAGCTGAACATCACGCAGGGCGTGGAGTGCATCTTCTTCGACGCGAACAAGCTGGGCCACGACGAGGGCTTAAAGGACGCACGTGTTGCATTCGGGATTGACTACGCGAAGTCGAGGGGCTACTTGGAAGCGGGGCAGCTGGTTGTAGTTCTGACAGCACCGGGCAAGGATGCCGACCGCGTAAAGGGCTTTACTATCGCGGAAGCCTGTTAGTCTGCTGTGTTGGGGAGCTGCTGTCTACGCCGGACTCTGCGCGCCAAAGGGGAGTTCAAGGCTGTCAACCTGTCAGAACCCACGTTTATTGTTTGTGTAGGGGAGTTGCTGTGACGTTTTTAAAAACGCGTGTCGGCGCTGCTGCTGTGCTGCTCCCTTTTATCTTTTTCTGTGGCACTTCTCGGCCGCGCTGCAAACAACACTTATATGCTCTTGCCCATGCCAAAAGCATTTTCCTTGAGAAAGGTCAAAGTGCACATGTCAAGCAAAACGCGGGGAAGCTCGATCCTTCGTTTTCTGTGCGGTAAAGTCCTTCATGGCGAGACTAAGACCAACGACAAGAATACTGTTCTCTTTGTGATTAATTGGTTCAATTTTATCTTAATCTTTCACGCTTTCTCTGTTCTCTCTCTCTCTCCTTCTCGCTGCGCCAACACGCAGCTCCTCCGCGTTCTCAGCCGAAAGCTCTCACCACTCTTCTTCCCTAAAAGAAGAAAGAATTTCCAGAACCTCTACCGTTTCCAACCCACACACAGACACAATGGCCAAGGGTAAGCGCTCCGCCGATGCCAAGGGCAGCCAGAAGCGCCAGAAGAAGGTGCTGCGCGACAACATCCGCGGCATCACCCGCGGCTCCATCCGTCGCCTGGCCCGCCGTGGTGGCGTGAAGCGCATCTCGAGCGAGATCTACGAGGAGGTGCGCCGTGTGCTGAAGGCCTACGTCGAGGACGTCGTCCGCTCCAGCACCGCGTACACCGAGTACGCGCGCAAGAAGACCGTGACCGCGTCGGACGTCGTGAACGCGCTGCGCAAGCGCGGCCACATCCTGTACGGCTACGCGTAAGGTGCGCGTGGCGCGTGGGCGGTCTCGGCTCCGTTGCCGTTTCTTGCTACCATGCATCACACACTCTTGCACAGGTGCTGTATTCACAGCACCCCATAGATTCTTTTTTTTGTTTGTTTTATTATACACCTTTTTTTCTACTTGTTTGGAATGCTCGCTCACCTTTTTTTTGGAGAGTTAAGAAGATCGAAAGAAAATCACAAACGCAGGAGAATACGTGCTGGATCGAAACAAGCCGACTCAACCCCACAATATATGCGTGCTCCGCTGTTGCAAGCCACTCGCCCGAAGGCTCGCACCAGCGTACCCATGATCGGCCTCTCCGCCGCCTCCAAAAATAATAATATCAAAACAATCGTCTCCTCTTGTTCTCCCCCTTATTTTTTTTCTCAAATCGGCTCTCCCTGTTTGGGGGTTGACCCCTCGGCGCTCGGCCAGCCTGTTCAGGCGGGGCACGGCTCGGCTTCCTGGGACACAGGTAGCAGCCCCTAAGCCCAAGCGGAGAGGGTGCCCGACAGGAGAGAGGTGGCCCCGCACAGGACAAGGCACAGCAGAGGGAGCGGGAGAGGGAGGCGCGAAAGAGAGACGGGTTCGAAAGGTGGCGATGGCATGCGTGCAGGCGGGGCCGCAACGGCGGCGCTGTGTGAAGGGGAAATGGGCGAAGGATGACGGAGCAGCGGTGTTGGCGATGGTGCGCGCCAGCAAATGGTGAGAACGTTTACGAGAAGCCGCGCGTCACTGGTAAAACGACTACAGGAGACAACGAGGCCAGCAGTGAATACTTCTTTGAATGTTAGGTGTTTTTATTTTTACCAGCATACGCTAGTCTTGAACCTTAAATACAAAAGCAAACAATTAAACAGATATAAGAAACTCATAAGAGCAGCCATTATGACGACCTATCTGTTTTCCTTTTCTTTGCACTGCATTTGCACGGTGCTTAGTAAATTGAATGAACTAAAACTGCAATGAAAACAAAAGAAAAATCCTGGTACATAACAGCAAACAACGAAAAT
Source organism: Crithidia brevicula (assembly GCA_030849845.1). Classification (NCBI taxonomy): domain Eukaryota; phylum Euglenozoa; class Kinetoplastea; order Trypanosomatida; family Trypanosomatidae; genus Crithidia; species Crithidia brevicula. The sequence goes on along the minus strand of JASAOD010001880.1, from coordinate 67,161 downwards.
AGAAGCGAAACCGAAACGGGCTAAGCTGACATGAAATATAAAGAAAGCGAAACAGAGAAGAGAATATATATATAAATATTGTGGTTATTCTCTAATGTTCTCTGGATGTGGCTAAAACTCGATCAAAAACAAAAAAGGGAGGGTTGCGAAAACCAGACCTCGAAGAGGAGCCAGAACACACAAGTGCACCTGCAGCCTTGCTTTTGGAAGGCGATAGCAGCATCAAAAACGAAAAAAGCACGGCCGCACTCACAACCACGTTCGCGTTTTAAAGCGCGTGAGAAAAGGACCTGAGATAGACACACACAAACACACACCAAAAGGGGGGAATGATGTCACATTCACGTAGATGCTGGCGCTGTACACGAAACGAACTGGGACCCTTTTCGTAGATTTAAATACATCGTATATGCAAAGAGTTTTGAAAACAACATAAAAAAAAGAAGAGAAGAAGAGATGAGGCTCCTCGTTCGCGAAGGAGCGTAAATGTCGAGTTGCAGGCAAGCACGAAGGCTTGCAAGAAAGTGTGGACTCTTGTAGTATGCACATGACAAGGAGGACATACGCGAGAGCTCGTCGTCATAAAGGCAGAGAGGGATAGAAAAGAGGGAAGCAAATCCAAAGTACAAAACAATAGCAAAACAGGGTTTCTGTTGTTTACAACTTAACACTTAACGACAAAGCAAATTATAATTAAAAAAAGCAAACAAACACAAAGATTTTTTTTTTTGGGTGCCCTCAGCAGCAAATTCAGAGAGAGAGCAGGGCTGTAAAAAATAAAAAGGACAAGTCGCGGCGACCTCAGTGTGTCGTATGGCGCTTGTGACACACTAAGCGAACCGCTACAAAGCACGTGTGAGCAGTTTTTTTTTCCCCCATCTACCGTGACAAAAAGAGAGAAAAAAACGTCTTTTTTTTGACAGACACGAACAACCCCACACGAAGCTTAAGCACACGCTCACCTACGCACAACTGTTCCTTTGTGTGTGTGTGTGTGTGCATGCGAAGTAGATCGTGTCACGCGTTTTCGGCGTCCGTGTAGTTGATGCGGCACACCAAGCAGCTGGCCGCCAGAAAAAAGCCAGCGGGGTCGTGCAGTGGCATTTTGCGATAGCCCTTGTTCAGCACCCGCAGAGGGATGATCGCCTCTGCGAGAAGATCGTTGGAGCTGTACTTGTCGCGGTCGTAGATCTGCAACACCAACGTCGTCATCTCCCACTTGTACACGGTCCACGTGTTCTCGGTGCTGCCAGTGCCCTTCCACACCGGGTGGAAGCCGTTGTTGTGGATGGTGTGCGTGTTGAAGGGGGTGCTGTCTATGTTGGGACCCCCCAGGAACATCGTCACGTATGGATCGGCGATGTCGTTCTTGCTCGCCTTTGGTGGCTTGGGCAGCGAGAAGCCGGAGATCACCTCCACATTGAAGGAGCGCGACTTCTCCAGCTTGGGCGTGGGGCAGGTGAGGGGGCGCAGGTAGTCGGGCTTCAGCAGGTAGCCGCTGCGGCCGTTGTCAAGGAAGAAGCCGCGGTTGAGGCGCCAGCTGAAGGTTTTGTTGGACTGCCAGTTCAGGGCCACGACCTGGCACCCTGTGTTCCAGTACGGCTGGGGGTGGTAGTTGCTGCTGTCGAAGCGCGTGCCGGCCGGGTAAATGCGACTGAGGTAGGTGTCGTTGATGCGAACCAAGGCATCCGCATCGGCGTCCGCCACGTTCTTCGCCTTCTTCTCCGTGTAGGAAGAGCAATGGTAGGGCTGCTTCGTCGCCAGGTACGACAGGTCCTTCACCCCCTTGTAGCCCGTCGACTCAATGGATACAATGGCGGACAGCTGCGCTGACACCTTTGACTCCTGCTTCTTGTTCTCCTTGCGCTCCGTCTTCATCTTGGCGTAGTCAGCATTGCCCATCGCCGACATCGAGTCCGCCTCGCTGTCGCTCTCGTCCTTGTCAACCCCGGTCTCACCAGCCAGGCTGGCCTCGCGCTTGGTCTTGATGAGGATCTTGTGCTGCAGGTTGTTGGGCGAGAAGGTAAACGTCGGCTTTTCATTCGGCCCCCACGAGGGCGTGAAGAGAAGATCGCCCAGCTGCTCCTTCAAAATGTCAGCCATGCGGTCCTGCTGGTCGAGCGACGTGTGCACTTCGAGGGAGAGGATGACGGGGTAGGGCGAGGCCGTGAAGGCGTGCTCCTTGATGGCCTTGATGCAGTCCGCAAAGGCAATGCGCGACGTGCGGGTAAAGCCGTGGTATACAATGGGCTCCCCGCCAGGTCCGTTCCAGCAGTCCAGCTCGACGCAGCGGCACCCGTCCAGCAGCGCCTTCTTGTACATCTCCGGCGACGACTTGCTGGCCAGCTGGTCACCCGTGAGGTAGGTGTTGTGGGAGGAGTTGATGAAGTAGGAGCTGATGTTCTGGTCCATGTCGTGGTACACTGTCTCCAGCTTCTCCTGATCCATCGCGGAGCTGAAGGGGTCGCTTGTAAGGTAGCGAACGAAGTCTTTCTCTGTGATGTCCGTGTGGTTGACACAGCCCAACATGGTCAACTTCTCGTTGATGGTGTCGTCGTCCCACTTCTCCCCCTGTACATCGCGAATGAAGTCGTCGAAGGCGTCACGGGTGATGGATGACTTCCCGTTGGAGAGGTCGCGGAAAACGTAGCCGAGCTCTTTGAAGCTCACGGCGCTGGAGTAGAGCTTCTCGAATTCGGCGAACTTGATGGTGCGCTTGCGGTCCTGCTTGAAGGGCTTGAGAACCTCCGCGGCCAGCTCAGCCGCCACGTTCAGTCCTCCCAGCATTTTTTTCATCTCGCTCAAGGAGAGGTCACCACTCTGGTCCTTGTCGTAGGTCATCCACACCTGCATCACCTTCGCCGCCATCGCGTCCGGCGCGACCTTTGCGGTGTTCTTTTGCGAGAGAAAGCCGTCAAGAAAGGCGCTCGTGCTGGCGCTGCGATTGCACGAGCCAATCATCAACTCGTTCGCCTCCTCCTTGCTGCAGTGCACCATGCCGCGGAGCGCCATGCGCAGCGACGCAAAGAAGAGGGCAGCCTCATTTTCATTGGGGCTGTTTTCAGCGAAGTAGTTTTCCGTTAGCGCCGTGCACGCTGGGACGTACTTGGCGGAGCGCTGGTCGAAGCCGACCGCAGAGGAGCAGCAGATACCCATGGTTTCAAAGCAGCCGTGGCGAGGCAAGCTGGCTAGGATCGAAAAGAAACTTATCTATCAAAAACCTAAATACACAAAATCACAGGAAACCGAAAAGCAAAAGTTGTTTTGCAAAAAATAATAATAATAAGAGTATATGGATAAATATACAGGGAGCAAAGAAAAGTTACGAAAGAAAAAAAAGCGAGAGTGAGAGGATTTCTACGTCGCAATGTAAGAGCGCCAAGAACGTGAAGATTGGTTTTGACTTTTATTTATTTATTTGTGTTCTCGCAAAGGGTCAACAAGGATAGACTTGACCGATATCTACGATGAGGTGAGTATATTGCTGGGGGACAGCGGTTCCACCGTGGGGGGAATGACCGATATGAGCGAGAGAAGAGGAGACCAAGAGGAGAGAGAGAGAGCATGAGAGTAAAGAACACGACAGACACGATGCACCAATACACATCCATTCCCAGTGTGTGAAGCAAAGAAACAGGGAAGAAGACCGAGCGAAGCTTTGATATACCTCGCAAGAGAGAGAGAGAAAGCAGTGAGGCGCCAAGGGTCAAGCGCTCAGATTTTTCGCAAGAAGCGGTGGTCACAGCTACACGGACAAAGACTCCACAAGAGCAGAAGACCGCCTCGTAAAGGATAGACATCACAGCGTACACCCGCATTGCGTAGCTTGCAACTCGCCTACTTTCTTTTTTCTCTACCGTTCTCACTAATTGCATCACTTTCGATATAGATGTGAAGACATAATGGGGAGGAGCATGGCAACAATGAGAAAAAACAACAACAACAACACAGAAATAGAGAAAAAGACCGAAGACACGCAACGCCATTTACAGAGAAGGAGTGTGAGTGCGAGGGAGAAAGGGTGAGAGAGAGAGAGACAACAACAACAACATGAAAATTGAACAGCTCCATTTTCCATATTGTGCAGCCACTTGTCCATCAGACGCTTTCTCCCCTTCCATCCTCTCCTCTCTACGGCGCCGTCCAGATTTCTGCGTGCCGGGACGCTTCACCTCCCTACTCCATGTGCACGCGGCAGGCGTAGGTGAGGTGCGGCAGACCGCAGGTGGAGCACGGCTGCACCGGCTGCAGGCCGCCCTTGCACTGAGGACAAAAGAGAACATCGATGGGGCGGTTGGCCTGGCCGCAGGTCTCACACCGCCACAGCTGTGCCTTTGCGCGGCACTCAAAGGCAGATACTGGGCGTCCTGTCCCGCATTCTGCGCAGTGCGCACTCCACCCGTAGTTCCACTGACCACACAGCTCCCCTTCCTCGCTCTCGTGCAGGCAGCGCCAGACGGAGGTGATAGGGGCCATCGCGCGGTCCGCCTCCGCTGCCACCATCAACGCCTCCACCTCTGGACGAGGAAAGAGACAGTGTTTGCAGTGATACCCCGTTTGAAGCTCCGGTTGCTGCTGCTCACCGGCGGGGCAGTGCGTGCAGCGAAAGACGTAGTTTTCGTTTACGCCCTGCACCGTGCCGCAGTGGTGAAAGGCACCGTGTGATGCCACGCTGGAGGAGGGGATTCTCTCGGCGCAGAACATGCAGTGCCGAGGGAGCAGCGGCGAGTAGAGGAGGAGGTCGGAGCGTGGGTGGGTTGCATGGCAGTGCGGGCACAGGTGCAGCGGGATCGTTGTTTCGTCTATCCTCACCGCCACGCGACGCAGCGACTTGATCGATACAGGGGCGTAGCAGCCCACACAGGTGAAGGTGTGATGGCGAGCGCCGGTCCCGCAGTGGCTGCAGGTGAGGCGGCCAGGATGGTTCAGCGCACCGCAGCCGCACGTCCACGGCACAAACGGCACGAACAGCGCACCGGCCCTCCGCGGCGCCTTGCAGGTGCGGCAGGAGGACCAAATGGAATAGTTGAAGTCATCGCACACACCGCAGTGCCAGAGGTAGAGCCGAGGCTTGGCCGGGTTCGCGGCGTAGCAGTGCGGGCAGTGCAGCGCGTTGGCCTTGTACGACTTGTTGCAGTGCGCACACGCCACGGCACGCGACTGCGCGTTTCGCTGCTCCTCACACCGCGCACACGCGCCATCGCCGTCCATCACATCCCCGCAGCGTGGACAGATGGCCCGTCCTGCGCGAGTGGCCGCAGTAAGGCGCGGGTTCGGCGTCCCACACGCGCACGGCTGCCCCTCGCAGGAGACCTTGTGCGGCTGCGCGCAGGCGGGACACCTCCATGACAAGCCGGAGGTACGCAGACAGGCCGTGCAGCGCTTCGACGTACCCGGCAGCTCTTCACCACACCCGCACCTCCACCAAAACTGCACGGCGCCACCGAGCTGGAAGTGATCCAGCGCACGGGCAATCACAGGGTTGGCGTAGATGTCCACCCCCGTCACGCGGCGGTCACGCAGCAGCTTCTCCAACGTCGTGAGCACCTCCTGCGCCTGACTCCCCGCAGCGGCGCAGTGTGTGTCCCAGAGGTCGGTGAGTATGCTCCCTACACCATCCAGCAGCCACAAAAAGCTCGCGCTGCCCTGCTCCTGCATGAAGATGCAATACTCGTGCACCACCGATACCACCTCCGTCGCCGCCAGCGCGCCGATGGCGGCCTCTACAAGGCGGGTCACCTGCAGAAAGCCTTGCCGGTCCAGCGGCGCGGGGTGCCCGCACTGCACACACAGGTGGTAGGCTTCCAGAAGGCGCTGATAATCCGCTCGCAATGGAGGCAGTGTGAGCGCACCCTTCATGAGAAGCACCCAGACGGCGCGCATGTCCGTCGCATTGCGTCCAAAGAGTCGGAGGGCATCGCGGGCGACTGCCTTCATCGTCGTCCACCCCAGCGCTGGGTCGGGGCATCCGTCCACCACACTGGCGTCCAGCACCGCCCCCAGCAGCCGGACGTAGAAGGAAGCCGGCAGCTTTGTCTCCGCCACAGGAGCGGCGCGCAGGAGCGCACACAGGCAGTCGTAGAGAAGAAAGCCTTTGCCGCCCTTGGTGTACACGCGTGCCCACTTGTTCATCAGCGGCGTCCACCGTACCGCGACAGCGTCAAAAGCCTGCTCGCCTTTTCCCACCGCTGGAAGCACCACATCGAGGAGGAGGCCGTGCATCTCAGTGAGGGTGCGCTCACAAAAGAAGTTGTCGTTGTTCAGCAGCGCGTGCACCACCTTCTGGAAAACGTGCGGGGTGAGCCCCGCCGGGCAAGCGCGAAGCGCCGCAGCGAGCACGGCGTGTAGCACCTCTGGCGGGCATGGAACAGACAGCAACGTCCACAGCGCCTCACTCGACGACGCACCGCGTGCGTGCTCCAGTGCCTTTGCTACGAGCACACACGTATTTGGAGAAGGGCGAAAGAGGAGCTGCACGAGGCGTATGTCCTCCACCAGGTGCCGAGAGTGGGGCGGAAGAGTCAGGAGGCGCCGCACATCGCTACGATAGGGCTCCACAGCTGTAAAAGTCGCCCGCACGCATCGCAGACGGGTTGCACCGACGTGCCCGCCACATGGATTGCGTGTGATGAGGTGCTGCAGTACGTCGGGGGTCTTCGTCAAGGACGCAAACAGCGTGGCGTGGCTCGTGGCAATGGTACGCAGGGCGGGGTGCATCGCATAGGCGAGGCTCAGGCTTTGAAACGGCACCCACACCGCGTTGGACTCGTTGTCGGTACGGGAAGAGCTGCCATGCTGCGGGGCCGTGCCGATCGTCAGCTGCACATCATCGACGAGCTCGCGGGTGGCGAAGAAGGCGCACACGGATTCACAGTGTGTAGCAGCCGAATGCGTTGATGGCGGCTGGCGCACACGTCGATGAGCGCGGCGGAGTTGATGGAAGCGGGCGGTGTGAGCTATCGAGGGGCGTATCCACATGTCACAGAAGAGAGTGCGCTTTCTGTGTGTGTGCGGGGCCGCACAGACATGGACAGCACACAGACACACTTACGCGGACCGAACGCTAAAGATGATATATGTAAGAGAAAAAAAAAAAACAGCGAATGGTTTGATTCATACAAGCAACGCCAGCCATGTATCTATATGCAGATGGCTGTGAGGGAAGGCCCCGCCCGCGTCTGCAGCGTACCGAGGGCACGCAAAATTGCAGGGACGGGCCGAGAATGTTGGAGTGCGTCCAGGTGGAAAGACGCTTTTGACTGCTGTTTTCTGGGTAATTTTGTGACGACCGAGGCGTGGAGCAAGATGAAAGAAAATGCACAGTATATGACAGTGAAAAGATGAAGATGGTTCCACAAAAAGGAAGAAGGAGAGCGCAACAGGAGTGGCATCGGGATTGATGAAACAAAGGGCATCACAACATGGGGTAAGCATGCGTTTGTGCGGGACGCCGAAAAAAAACAAAAAACGTTGACATTTGCTTTTGGGTTGCTTTCTCTGACGTAAAAATTAAAAGGAGAAGGACGGCTTGCGGTCCCGCTCAACTTTTGCGTTCGCCCAGATCTGCTAAGCGAAAACTGTATTATTATTATTATTTTGTGAATGTCCTCTCACTACTGCCGCCCACCCATCTTCTTTTTCTTCCGCTTTGAAACGTCGATGGAGCACGGTAGTAGTAATTTGTGTGGCTTGTTACCTATCTCTCTTGTATTAGGTTTGGGATTTGAATATAGATGTAAGTAGTCGACCGCCTTAAAGAGAAAGAGAGAAGGTGCTTGGATGTTTCCTCTCCCACCCATCATTCCCAGAACGTGGTCTTCACTAACGTATCGTGTTCTCGCACCATAAAACAGCTACAAAGAAGAAACAGACAAAGAAAAGTCGGCTGAAAAGAATCAAAAACCCTTTACAAAAATCTACAATAAACCTCGGCCAAATGCACAAAAAAAAAAGGAAAGCAATGTCAAATGTAAATGAAAAAGGGATCGGATATGTTTTAATTTATATATATAGGGAAAGAGAGGGTCTAGCCTCGATTATATCCAAAGAAACAATGATCAAGGAAAAGAACAGAGAAAAAAAAAAAATAGCAAGCAAAGCAAGAGAAAAAAGAAATAGAAAAAAAAATGTTGATGCTTTAACGTAAAGAACACCACTTTATCTCAGGTGTATCAAAGGGAGGGCGACTTCGATGAGCACCACGCTCAAGCTAAAGCCGGTCCCCCCCAGACAGCGCCAACGCACGAACGCACAGAGAGGCCGACGGATCCATCTGCGCGAGCTGCCGTTCCCCGCTGCTCCCCATCCGCATCACGGTGATCGTACTTCTCTACAGGGGCACAAAAAACATGCCCACGATGGCGAGCACCTCGAACACCCACGCCGTCACCATCAACCCAAATGAGCCTGCATAGCTGTAGCTGTAGCTAACGCTACCGTAGGGCAACGTGACACAGGTGCCCTGGTTGTAGACTCCAGCCACGCAGCCCCACGAGATGAGCATCGTCAGGCACGCCACGCCATCTACGACCAGCACAATCAGCGGCCGCTTAAAGATATCGAAGGTGCTCAGCAGCAACAGAATAAAGCCGGCCAGAGTGACAAAAATGGAGATGATTGCAAAGGCCGCGGCTCCGCCCATGTTAGACTTGATACCGCATTTGAAGCCGGATGCGACGCCGTGGGCTCCGCACTTCTTCCAGCCAAACAGCGATGCGCAACCGCTAAAGTTGACGTTTTTGCGAGCCTTGAAGACGTCTATCGGTGTGGCGATCAACACGAAGAGAAAGATGAGGAAGTGCGCGATCGTCAGCGCGATGGGAAGGTGGCGGTAGAATCGAGAGGACTCAATGCGCTCTCCCATGCGTTGATACATCATGGCTGCAGAATGAAAACAGAAAAAAAGTTATATGTCAAGTATTTTAAAATTAGAGTATTAAGGGGATAGATATGTCTTGATGTCCTGAGGAAAGGCAGAGCAGGCAAGGCGTGACAATGGCGACTGTGAGTGGCACAGGTTATATATTTAATTTTCTTCCCTTTTTCCTTGTTTGAGAATAGTACAAACACTAATCTGAGCGTACACAGTTGTTTTATTATTGAGACCACCAGAAGACATGGGGGCATGCGCACACTCGTGTACAGATTGAGTAGAGTAAGGAAAGGAGAGGAGGATGGAGTAGCGAATGCTTTCCCTTCTTCTTCAGGTTGCCAATCCTCGCTGCTACAACAGGAAGAGTGAGGAGAAAAAAAGTTATGCAGAAGAGGATCTACTCTACTTCTCTACTTAAACGCAGCGCAACGCATCTTCAAGTTTGTGCCCTGAGGGTCGATATTAATAAGAGAAATCAAAATCGTCAAGCAGACCGAAAATAGATTGTCTCCTCGCCAAAAATTGAGTTCCTTTTGTTGTTGTTGTCGGCTGCGGCCGAGGTGCCGATTCGGCATGGGTACGTTGCAAGTAAGTCGCAGGTAGTTGCGAACGCGAGACTCAATCACGCAAAACAAACAAAAAAAAAACGATGATAGGAGATACGCAAAGGTGGCGCCAACAAGCCGTGGGCAACGAGAGAAAGAAAACTGTTGCCGAAAGAGTACATTTGAAAAAAGAATGCACCGTGGTGAAGAAAACAAAAACTATTCTTCACGAGGTCAATAGGTGAAGGACGTTCAGCAGCCCACTGCGGCTTGCAAATTCTGCCAGTCCATCTCGTTGCTCTTCCGGGAGACTTTCTTGGACCGTGCCCTGTATGACGGCGTGCAGCACATACCGCGATGATCCTTCCGGAAGCGCCTCCATTAACTGTAGAAATGCGTCTAGCCCCTGCAGCACCGCAGCAGCCTGTGCGGCATCGCCCGACTTGTGCGAGCACAGCTGCCGCGTTAGCGCCTTCGCCTGCTCGGCTGCCCGCCTCACCAAGGTGTCGCGGAACAGCGCCAAGCCGTCAAGTGCGTCGGAGGTGGTGAGTCCATCTAATGGACGTCCACTTGCGCTGTTGTGGTCGTACAATGTGGGCCCAGATGAAGTCGATATGCTATCGCGCAGCATGCCTAACCAGTCCTCTGCAGCGGCCGCCACCACCTGCACGCTGGCAACGCACCACTGCAAGGCCAAGACAGTGTCCCACGCCGGCACCGCCCCGCCATGTGCGCCACCTGTGGACGGGTCCTGCGCTTCCACCACCTCAAGATAAAGAGAGAGGGCGGGCTCCACCGTCCTTCGCCACATCACCGCAGCGTAGCGGCCTTCAACGACGCACAGCGTGCTGAGCAGCCGCCGTAGGAAAGCCTCAAGGGCACGCACCATGTGAAGGCTGCACGTGTACAGCGGAAACGTCGCCTGAGGACTGTTGTGCGTCAAGAAGGACCGGCGCCACAGTCGCGCCGTGCCACTTCGCAACGCGGCCTCGGCCATGTCCACGCCGGCACGTGCGTAGGACTGCACCGCCTCTTCGACGAGAAGGTGCCCCACGAGGAGCTCTAGGGCTTCTCGGCTAACGCGGCCCTCCGCATGCGCGACGAAGTCAAGCACCGCGTTGACGGTGACCACTACGTACTCCGTGCAGCCCCACAGCGGGGAGTGCGGGTGCCAGCCGTAGCAGCTCTGAAAGGCCACCACAGCAGCAGCGCTGAGGGCGAGTTGGCCCATGTGATCCAGTAGCTGCAGAAGGCACGACACGGGCGATGCTGTTGTCTGCGTGGCCGAATTGTGTGCCCAGGTGCGCTGGTGCGTGTGGTGCTGACGCTCAAAGCAATCGGAAAGAAACGAGAAGAAGTGCTGCGGCTCCTGCAGGGGTGCCGTCGCACGACCGGCGCTGAAGTGATAGCGCAGTTCTCTTTCCAGCGGCTCCACCGTAGAACACAGGTAGGGCGAAAGCAATTGATGCAGGACGGGATCGCTCGTGCACTGACTGTACCACACCACGACGGTGGCTTCACTCGGCCTGTGAGACAAGTCAAGTAGGGGTGCCGATGCCGCAGCGGACGTCGCAGTGCGAAGTGCATTTGGTAACACGCGAAGGTAGGCAGGACGTAGCACTCGCAGTGCCTCAGTTGCGCTCTGTGCATCGTCTTCCGTGCGTTGCACGTCGGTGGTGGCGGCTTGAGTGAGACACGTGAGGAGGGGAAGGATGGACGTTATCACCAGCGTCGGCGCTACAGACGACGACGCTGTCGTGGTTGAGGCTCGCCATCCGCCGCTCCGCGAGGCTTTGGCACGTTCGACTGAGCTGCGCAGGCTCGCAAAGCACTGCACAGTGTCGCTGACCAGCGCATCCACTTCGCTCTGGTTGAGCAGAGCGGCTTCTGTGATGGCGGACCACCTCTTCTGCAGGTCGGCCCCTCGCTGTTGCTGCTGCTCTGCCTGGTGCTGTTCCATCTTGGCACCGGTAGTGTGGGCAGCACGCAGCTGATCCACCTCGGCCAGCACGGAGGAGAGATCCACAGCAGGGTCGATAGTGAGGTGGTCAAGGAGTGCGTCGAGCAGCACGTCCTCACTCGACACAAACGTGTCGAGCTGCATGATGATATTTCTAGTTCACCGACGCGAAACGTGAGAATGTGGTAGTAGAGAAACGTTGATGGTTGAGAAAGAAAGAGAGCAGGATATGAAAAGGTACAGATAATGACAGGGGGCACCATCGAGTGCAATGCGTCTATACGAAAAGCATATATATATATATATACTGAGAGCGAGCGGAAGATACACAGACGGATGTGTCAACGTCTTGCGAGTGGTTCCATCACCGTCAAACGCGGAAGGAATGAGGCCGAGAACAGAAAGACTCATGTCGATTTGCTTCACTAGTCTGTTGGGATACGCTGGCAACTCATGGAAACTGGGGAGCAGTTCGTTACTATCAGTTTCAATTTGCGCAGATATAGACGCACACGCACAGAAATAGGAGTCATCGCGCGGACATTCTATGCGCCACTTCATCCCCCTCTAGTGAGCTACCACCACCTCACCTGCGGGGCCCCCACAGCTCGTGGAGGCTTTCAGAGCCCCAATCTTTTGGTTCCGGTTGTACGTTGTCTTTTTGTTTAGTTTAATATATATTTGACTACCTACAAAGAACATGCTTGACATGATATGCTCGCGCACGACGCACGACGAAAAACAAGCGTTCAGGGAAAAGCACATCAAGCGTTCTTTACCTACTACGAAAAACAAAAAACAGACTAAAAAAACCACAGCATGCAGACCGCATACGTTGACGTAAGGATAGTACAGAGCTCGAGGAGTGCAAGGCTTCCTAACTTTTCCTTTTCCCGATCTCGGAGGATCAGCTTTTTCTTCTTCCCTCCTTGAGCGTGTTCGATCAAACATGAAAAAGAAAAAAAAGAACAGGAAAGCAATTCTGTGACAACGCGGCGGACACGTAACGAGGGTAAGGGAGAGTCTTTAAGGACCTCAGAGGTTACCTGCAAAAAGTAAAAAATGTTAGTTGAATCCTCTGCACGGGAAAGCACGAGTCACTGTATCAAGCCGGGCCACCGAAATAAATAATCGGAGAGGGTAGTGCTGGTGGAGAGGGTCGCACACGAAGAAGGAGAGAAGGAGAAGGCGAGAACGGTTTTCACAGACACCTCACCGCTGCCACTTCTTATCGTTGCTCTTGTGCTTTCTCATCGCTATTGGCTTCGCTGCTGATAAGTTTCTTTGTGCTTTTCGTCTTGTTCCAATTTGTTCCCTTTTCGTCGTTTTTTTTTTGTCCGCTTAGTACGGGTTGTTGCGGTCCTCGTCGTTGCGGCGGAAGCGGTAGGGGCGGTAGTTGAGGTTGTTCTCCACAAGCATCAAGTTGCGGTTGCGCTGGGACCACCACATCATGATCTGGTACATGGGGGTCCACCACGGCATGTAGAAGGGGCTCAGCCACTTCTCCTTGATGTGAAGCCACTTGTCCACCATGTACTGACGCTCCCAGTACAAAGTGAGGAACTTCAGGTTCGGGCGGAAGTGATCGACGGGGTTCGACCAGAAGTCGCTCGTCTCTTCCGCCACAGCGGGGGCGCGCTCGGAGGACATGGCTTGCCTTTTCTGTCCTTTGTATTCGTGTGCGTGTGTGTTCTGTGCAACTACTCGGTGCTATGGTACACAACAGGTGTGAGTCACACAGTAAAAGAGAGATGGAGAGGGAAGAAGAGGTAAATGGAGAAGCCTGCACGCGCCTTCATACTCATAAGGGCAACTCATTTTGATTGATTGGTCTCATTGGATAGTATTACTTGACGTTGTCGCACCTTTGGGTAAGGGGGAGGGAACGGGAGTATATGTGGGGGACTGTGCTCGTCCGCATGCCACGCGAGAGCCTGTTCCGCGGCCGCAAGAGGAAGGATATAAGAACGCTTCTCTAAGCACCGCAGCAGTATGCGCACGTTAAACACACAGAAAGATTGTCAACTTAATTTTCACCCCAAACGCACTCTACGATGATGAGAGCGGAGGCATCTCGCGAACTTCATTGGCTCGCACTTTTGTTTAGAGCCTTGGCGGACGATCGTATTATGTGTTACGACTTGCGAAACCAACAAACAGAGTAATATATTCATGAAAACAGAAAAGAAGACAGCTTAAACAAGACGGAAAACAAACACAAATAACGAAGAAAGTGAGAAACGAAAGTAAAATTGGTGAATACAAAGAGAGAAAAAAAGCTCCCGGTCGTTGATAGAAACACAAGAACAAATCTAGCATAAAAGAGACGAACACCATTCATTCACACACCCTGTGAGGAAAGAGTAGCCGTCTCCGCAGGCTAAAACCTTAGCTTTTCTATGTACGTGTGTGCGATAGATGCGCTCCTCCTCCTGTGAACCTCCGTCTCTCGTCTCGCTCAAGAAAAATAACAAAATTAAAGGAAAACATTGGAATTAAACAACGACAATAGCAAATGGGTTGGCCTGGGTACCAACTGGACCGCTTCCCTTTGAGAAAAGGCGGTGTATCCTCCATCTTCCACCCCCAAACTTCATCGAACCTTTACGCACGTAGTGTCGCGATGCATCGCTTTCTTCACACCACACGCTGCACCGATCACTTTATGGAAAAGATAACACGTGCAACCTCACTCATTCTATGAGCTCACCCGCTGCTCACAGACACCCGCACACACGCACACAACTACACACACACACACACACACACACATACCAACACAAGACGTTCCTTGAGTTGTTTTCACATCGATGAAGAAAAGAGGGAAAGGGACCATATTTTCGACGCGAGAAATAAAAACGGATAAAACCAAAATGATAATAAAAGATGTAAATAAAACCAACAGCAACAACAACAACAACGAAAAAAAGAAAACACAAGGCAGCTTTAACGCCGAACATTCGAGGGGATCGGTGCAGTCGGGAACGTCGGGTTGCCACCGGTGTAGCCCATGGGGCTGGCAAAGCCGTGCGAGCCGCTATTCACCTGCGTCAGCCCTTGCGCGCTACTCGGTGTAGCCGACGATGCTGCGTCCTCGCTGAGGCCGTACAACACACCGTTCTTCCCAACCGGGGCGGCGTTGTTAAAGCTATCGCGGAGCAGCTTGAAGTAGCAGTGTCCGGTGAGGAGGGAGTCACTGCCGGCTTGGTGGGCTGTGCCGAAGCGCCGCAGCTTCAGGCTCTCCGCTAAGAAGTCTAAACCAAAGGAGTGCGACACCTCGGTGTAGCGAAGCAGGTACTTCAAGTCAAAGACGCTGGGGAACAAGGCATGGAAGGTCTGCAAGAACTCCTCCTCCTTCTCCGGCAGGTCCTTGTTACACACCACCTTCGTCAGGTAGCCGAAGTCGTAGCCAGCGTGGAAGGCCAGCCAGCGCACGTTCGGGTTCAGCACCAGACCACTGGAGATGAGAAGTTCGGCGAAGTGAGACACCTCGATCCCGTAGTCGTTGAAGTAGTCGAAGTTGATGCCACCGTAGCGGAGCAGCTCGATGCTGTCCTGCGCGTACACGTCCTCGTTGAGGCTGAAGCGGAAGTTGAACTGCCAGGTGGAGCAGTGCTCGGGCACTTCGCCACGCTCGTTGAGGAGGGTGATGCCTAGTTGGATGATCTTAAGCAGGTTCACGTTGCAGCGCAGCGTCTGGTAGTAGAATTCGTGCGTGGTCTTAAAACTACCCACCGGCTTCGCCACCACACCAGGGAACTCGGTGTCCATCGACACGAATGGGTAGTCCTTGATGAGGGCACGAATCATCGCGAATTCCTCCTCCAGGTTGTCTGCCCAAACATCGCGGATCATTGGGGATTTGCTAAGGGATGGCAGTCTGCTCTCCGGGTTCCACGCTGGCGCGTTTGCCGTCATCGTGTACGGTTGCGGAGAGAAGCGGGCCGACATCGTGCTATATATATATAGAGAGAGAGATGTTTGTCTGTATATATGTACTGTAGTCTGTGTGCAGCCTTTCGTTTGCTTTCCCAGGTGGCGTCCACACAACTATCAATCGACACAGAGTGGGTAGACAGTTTAGCTAACTTCTCAAAGAGAGAAAAGTAGAAAACATGATTCGTGTGTTCACGTGTGTGTGTGATAATAATGTGAAAATTCAGAAAAAGGGGAGAAGAACGAGTGAGGGTGATGAGAAAAGAAAAATGCATGGGACCATACCAGCGATAGAAAGATTAACAAAGGAGAGTGAGAATCCCGAGAAGCAGCTCTCCAGCATGCGTGCCCCTAGGCTGCCCAGAAGTAAAAAAAACACTGCAATGAAGAACACTTTTGTTGAGAGAGACCTGCAATTTTGTTTATGTGTGAACGTGCGTATGCAGAGAATATACGAGGGCAACCGGGCACAGCATCACGCTTAGAAAGCAGAGCAAAAGAAGGCTCCTATGTTTTTCTCGCCTCAATGAAAAAGGAGGTTTAGTGGGATAGTTTCAGTGCGATATCCTTTTGTTTTTCTGGGGCGTAAGTATGATAATTTGGTGGGCGGCTTGCAAGGCGCGACACAGCCCGCGATAGTAAACATCGATTTTAGTCCTCCTGTAGATACGGTGATCGGGCAAGATGCGGTGCGTGCGCTAAAGACCGGAATGTATGCAGCACAGCTTTAAAGTACACGCACACACACACAGAGAAATAACAAAGAGACTAAAAAAACACAAGAAAAAACAAGTTTGTATCGTACATAAACAACAACATTAAAGGCAAACAAGCAACACAAAAGAAAGCAGCTCCTCAAAAGGTCAATGTCGCGCCATCTACAGTGAGCAAAGTGTGATAATTATAATGAAGATCCAAAAAAGGGCGTTGTATGTACATCCCAACACTTCACCAAAGAGCAACAAGACGGGCTTGCTCAGCGCACCTGGTGACCAAACTTAGCCACCACCCGGAAGATCCACTGCATGTCATCCGTATCAACCACCAGCGTGCCCTCCACCTGCGGGATGCGCGAGGAAGGCTTTACCGTGAGCTGGATGCCCGTCGCCGTCGCCGCCGCCCTTTGTCCCGGGACAAAGGGCAGAAGCACGCCGTGCGTGGGGGACACCGTCAAGTCCTTGGAGCTCTCCGCTGTGAAGTAGGCGAAGAAGGTCGAGCGGTAAGGGAAGACGTTGTACAGGTCGAAGGAGGCGGAGGTCGTCTCCTTGTACTCGCCGAAGAGGACGATGGTGTCGTCTGGGGCGGCAGAGGTGGCCTCGAATTGCACGCGGTAGCGCCACACGCCGCCACTGATGCCCTGCACCACAATCCAGCCCGATCCGATGAAGGGACGCAGCGGGAGAAACTTGACGCGCACCTCGAACCCGTCCGGGTAAGGACTGGGCGTTGTTAACGCGCACGTCACACTCGCCGTGGCGGTGTCGCGGTAGCTCTGGTTCGCGTCCACCTCGAAGGTTAGCGTCACGCCGTCCGCCAGCTCGGGTGTTAGACCCGGCGCGTGCAGGTACATCTTCTCCTCAAACTGCGTGCGTGCCGCACAGCGCAGACGCAACGGCGGCTTTGACTGGCGGTACTCGCAGTAACCTAGCACTGGGTACGTCCAGACCACGTTGGATGCTCGGTCAGATTTACCAATCAACGGCCGCACCTCGACAACAACGTCGTAGCGCTGTACGAGGGTCGGGGCGAAGGCAACAACGATACTGGCGGCCGCGCCGGCGGCGACTTGTCCAGAGGGAACGGTGCGCAACGAGAAGCCCGAGGCCGCGTTCTTCAGCCGCACGTCCAGCACTGTATCCTTGCTGAGCACGTTCACGAAGGGGATGTTGAGTAGGGCGGTGGCGCCAACGCTGGTGCTGCAAGTGAGGGGCTCGGCCGGGAGCGGTGGGGCGCCGGTGCCCGTGCAGGCGTACCGCCAGCAGCCCAGCTCCGGGTGTCGCAGCGTCACAAGCGCTTTCTGCGTCACGCCGACGGTGTTGGGGGTGAAGACAAGATCGACGACCGTCTCCGCGTTCGCCGGCAGCATCACTCGCGCCGGCGTCACGGTAAAGGCGGTCGGGTCCGTGGACTCTACGGTCAAGGCACAGCTGTTCGCGGTGCGGTTAGGCAGGTGCACCTGCATCACCTGCCGCTGACCCAGTGGAGTGGTGGCAAAGGGCAGCGGCTCGGGTTCTGCCTCGGTTACTCGCATGCGCAGCTCGTACCAAAACTCTCCCACCACGTCGCTGACGAGGGAGAGGCGGCCGCTCGACTCGCCGGCCTGCGTGGGGACGAAAAGAACGCTGTAGGTGGCGGCAGCTTTGGGGCCCAGCTGGAACGTGTTGGCACCGTAGAGCCCGCCGCCGTAGCGCTGCACCTTGAAGAAGAGCGGTGTGTCGAGCGGGTTCGTCACGGTGACCTCCGCCACCATCGACGTCCGTACGTCGGTCGTCAGCTCCACCATCCCCTCCTTCTCTGGTGGGTCGACGTGCAGCTGCACCGCGTACCACACGTAGCGTCCATTGGGCGAGGTGAAGGTCACACGGCCGGTGTAGTCGCCGCCGACGGTGGGCTTCGCCTGCACCGTGTACCGCCGCGTCGACGCACGCGGGATCACCAGCGTCGGCGACTCTCCTTCGCAGTAGGCGAGGTCCACTTTCACAAAGTACGTCGCGTCTTGGCCGACAATGTTCGGCACCATGAACTCCATCACCGCCTGCTCGCGCGCGCGGCAGTCCACGTTGAGGATGCTCTCCGAGAGCGGTGGATCGGCCTTGCCCTGCAGCGTGTACGTGTGCTTCTGTCCGGTAGTGCTGTTCAACAGGAGAAGGGCCGCTGTGTCGCTCTCCGTAGTGCTCCAGGTGGGGGAGTACTTGATCGTGTAATCTTTGGAGCGACCACTAGGGACGCGGATGTCGTGCGACCCGCTAAAGTGGGGCGAGCCCTCCAGGGTCGCCGTGAAGAGCCAGTCGGTGGTGGTGTTGTTGCACAGCGTGATTTGCTGCGCGATGGACTGACGCGCCGGGCAGGCAAACTGCAGCTCGCGGCAGTCACCCTTCGGTACACACTCGCCCACCACCCGTAGCAGTCGCACCTCGACAGGAGAGACGAGAAGGACGTTGGTGCGATAGACGCCGACTCCCTGGGGACTGAAGGTGAAGGGCAGCGCTCCGGCTGCGGCCGCGTTGGCCGGCGACACGTAGGTGCTGTTGGCAGGCGTGAAGAAGGGGTTCGGACCCTCCATCTGGTCGTTCACGAAGTACACGTTGTAGGTGGCTCCGCTCAGGAGGTGGCTGAAGTCGGTGCGCTGCGGGCGGTGGGCACGGTCCTCGTAGACCTTCACGCAGCGCTCCAGGGCCGCGTTCGCGTTCTTGACGGGGAGCGAGGAGACGCACTGCTCGCCTTGCTCAACGCGCAGCTCCACACCAATGTCCATGGGCTTCGGCCACCCACACGTCGCCTCGACCGCGTAGGTGAACTCCCCTTCCGACTCCTCATGGAAGGTCAGCAACAGTCGGTACGTCCCTCTCGACAACGGCAGGAAGGAGAAGGGCAGCCGCGTCGTCTCGCCGCGGCGGAGCGACAACACATCGGACGTCACCACAAAGGGTGCGTCGTGCGCCGTCCGCCAGTGCGACTCCCGCTCCTCGCTGAGCCACGGCATGGCGGCCTCCTTGGCCGGGTCTGGGCCCGCAATAGCGGGCTGGCGCGTCTGCGAGACACGCAGACTCACGACGCAGTTCACCGGGAACGGGTTCTCCACCTGCAGTTCTGACTGCAGAAGCTCGTATAGCGCCGTCTGCACGGTAATCGTGCGCAGTGGCTCCGCGGTGGGGGCGGCGGCGAGGGGGAAGACGAAGGGCGTTCGCTCCGCGGGGGACACCTGCGCAGAGTCGTCGATGAGGACGCACTGACTCTCCAGTGGACGCTGCGTGCGTGGCACCACCGTGAAGGTCAGCGTCGCACTGCTGCGTGGGCCCACCTCGAGCTCCTCCACGGCGGAGCGAAAGGGCGAGTTGCTGGGCAGCAGCACGCGGTAGTGCCGCTGCTCCGCCGACGTGTTTTCGATGCTGATGGTCTCGGAGAGGGTGGTAAGCGCGCGACCCGAGAAGCGCACAGGAGTGCAGGCGGCGAACTTGGGCAGGTAGAGGTAAAGGTGCGTCAGGAGCAGCACCAGGCGCGTTGGCGAGGCGGAGACAAAGGCCGCTGGGGCGGGCAGACCTGGGACGCCGAGGAGGTGCAGGACGTTGAGCAGCACCGCGGCGAACGCGGCGGCCGTTGTCTCAGCTGCCTCTGCCCCGCCTGCGGCCACTCCGGAGGCGATGGTAGGAGCCTCGCTCACACCAGCCAGTGCGTCTCGGACGAAAGCGGTGAGAGAGGGCACGTAGACGATGACAACGGCGAGGAGGCGCCGGGCATCGCGGAGGTCCTCGAACATCTGTGGGGCTGCCACCCGCAGCCGCTCCCTCAGACCGGCCTGCTCCGTCTCCGCAAATGTCGCCATGGCCACCTCGACCCACCGCAGCAGCTGCGACTCCTCCTCGCTGTAGATGTTGCTGCGGGGCAGCGTGCGGCGGAATGGCGCCGACGACCAGCGGTCTCTCATCGCGGACGGAGAGGCGGCGATGGCGGCGGTCGTGGCGGCGCCGCGGATCTGGGTCACGTAGAAGAGCCGCAGACACTCACGCATCACCGTGAGCCACGACGCCGTGGCCCTCTGCTGGAAGGTGGCGGCCAGGAGGCTCTCCTCCGCCCCGGCCTCCATCAGCTGCACGTCCCGCTCCACCACCTCCCGCTGGTGATCTGCCATGTACTCCAGGTAGGCGTCGAGAGGCAGGAGGTAGGGCAGCTCGAGGTCGCTCAGACACGCACCGGAGCTTCGCAGGTGGCTGACGAGGGTGTCGAGGGTCCGCAGCTCTCTGGCGTTGGAATGCGACGCTGTCAAGGCGGCGGCGCCGTCGGCTGCAATAATGGTGGTGGTGGTAAAACTCAGCGCGGACTCCGCCGTGACCTTTTCGGTCTTGCCTCGCGCCGTGCCTCTCGCTGTGCCCACGGCGTTGCTTTGACCTGTCGTGGTGTCCGCGTCGCCGCGCCGTGGTCGCTTGCCCGTGCACTGCTCGATCATATCCGCAATGAGCCCGCCGCGAGAGACCTGCAACGCCTCGACGATGTCGGCGACAGGGGTGCGGCAGAGGTACGTGTTCCACCACGCGGTGAACCACTCCTTCTCGCTCTCCCAGTCCACCTCCATCTCCACAACGTCCACGAGATCGTGTGCGGCGAGGCTGCGGCCATTACTGTGCTGTGGGAAGGGCAGAGCACACAGAATGCGTGCCGGACCAGCTTCGCCGGCGTCATCATCGCTGTTGGGTTTGTGCTTGTGGCGACGGTGTTGGTTGTCGCTGTTGTTTTCAAAGGCGTCCGTGTCTTGGGCCTCCGCCCACGTGTACGGTGTGTCTGCCGAGGCGGTGATGGAGGGGGCGGCGGCGACGTAAGACACAAACACCTCCGTTGCGACAATGGAGTTGATGGCGCTGCCGCAGATGTTGATGTCGACAAAGCCGCCCGCGTCGGTGACGAGTCGAATCGACGAGCGCACGGTGATGGGCGTTGGGCTGCAGAAGGTGAAGGTGACTGGGAGCTGGTCACGTTGGGCACGGCCCATGATGTGCCCCTCTGGGAAGGACACCTCCAGCGGTGGTGCGCAGGCGCCGGTGTAATCGACGTTAATGGTCTCGTAGCCCTCGTTGTAGAGCATCACCGTTGCCTGCACACCGACACCAAGCGGGGCAGCGGGGAACATGAGGGACGAGGTGCTGCTGCGCACACGCGGATTGATGGCGGCGGCGACGACCTCGCACACACTGCACGGCGCGTCCTCGATTTCACGTCCCTCTTCGGGCGTCGGCGGTGTTGCTGCTTCGTCGGTCGCCTTGAGCTCAAGAAGAGTGTGCAGCTCGCCAGCGGTAGTCGAGAGGAAGGTAACCGTCACCGCCTGCTCCACATCTGCGGGCCCCAGCACGCCTCGACTTGGCTCCACAAGGATGCTGCGCGCGTCATCCCTGCGCAGCAAACGCCATGACACCACCTGACGCTTGTTCGGTGACGCGGTGGCGGTGGTAGCAGAGCTCCGGCTGCTGTTGATGCGGCTGCTTCCGTTGCGCGCGATGCCGGTCACCGTGCCGTCCAGCACCACGTCGCCGTTTTCTTTCCCGCGGCGCACGTATAGGACACGCGGGGGCGGCCGCTGGCCGACCACCACAGTGGCAAACGTTAACGTGGAGGCGCTCAGCACCACCGGTGGACTCTCTGCAGCGGCTTCGAGCATGAACGGCGGCAGCGGATGCAAGTCGTCCGCCCCGATCTGGTGCCACCGCACGGCGCACCGGCCCGCCTCGGAGGGCCGCAGCGGGGTGTAGGAGAGGCAAAGAGTGTAGTCGGCGTTGGGCGGCACCACGGCAATGCTCGAGCGCGGCCCCACGGCGGCCACTGCGGCGGCGGCGGCCGTGGCGCTGGTGGTCGTCGAAACCGCCTCGGCGACCGACAACGACCGCATCGACTGCGCATGGGACAGCGCGTGCGAGCGGCGGCTGTCTGACGTTGCAGCGTTGGCTGTCAAGGGCGACTCACTCCCCTCGTCCCAGTCCAGCACCGGCGAGTCCAACGAGTACTGCCCACATGCTTCCAGATTGATGCTCACGGCGGCGGCCACGTCCATCGTGTTCCGCAGCAGCACCGAGCGAGACTGCGGGCAGCCCACGTACACCTCGCCAAAGCGAAGAAGGACCTCGCTCTGTTCCTTGCCGCCCGCCATCACGATTAGCGGCGGCGCCACCACTGTGGCCTCGACGTGGACAGTGAGGGGCTTGCGCATGCCGACAACCATGCACTCTACCGTGTGCGCCACAGCACCGGCGACGGACTGTCGCACGCGCACCGTCAGCTCCTCCAACTCACCCGTGCACACCCGACCCTGCGCAGGCGTCACTGTCATCCACGGTGGTAGCTTGCCCACGGAGAAGTACGCATTGGTCTTGCCCTTGTTGGCCAGCACCAGCGTTCCGGTCGTCGGCACACCCGCCGCAATCCGACCCAACGCGAGCACCCCGGAGACCACCGCCGTTTCCCTGGCCGCAGCGGAGGACGTCGAACCTGCACCGCCGGTGGCGATGGTGGACTCGTGAAGGACCATCTGCGCGGACGGCCCCCAGACGCACTTTGCGGGGGCCACGGTGCCGACCAGCGCGAGCACCTTGTCCTCCACCGCACCATCCACTTCCAACCGGGCCTCGCAGGCCGCCTGCGACGTGCCCACGGCGGGGCTGAAGCGCAGCACAACGCAGCGCTGCTCCCCAGCCTCGAGGACGCCGGTGCGCGGCTCCACGTCGAACTCGCACGGTGACGGAAGGTGCCAGCGGTAGGCTGCCGGGGAATTGCCGCTGTTGCCCATCGTCACCTGCGCGGTGCACACCGGGTCCTCCGCCTGTCCAAGGAGGGACATCCGCACCTCCCTCTGCGAGAGTGTGACCTCCACGGGGACGACCTCGGCCTGGATTTGGAAGCGCATGAAGTGCTGCTGGTTGATCGCCACCCGCATCACCTGCTGGAAGGCCTGCACCGTGTCGGAGCACAGGTGCACGTCAAACTGCGCCATGCGCTGCGCCGGCACCACCTGGCTGGGCGGATCAACCGACACAAGCCCATCGGCGTCGGTGGGCACGGCGGCCAGAATGGCCGACGTGGTGCCGTTGAAGACGTGGAGGGAGGCTACAACGTCCGCGTGAATGGTGACTCGGCCGAAGTCCAAGACCTTCAGTGGCAGCACCACATTCAGCACCTCCATCGGCGTCAGCTCTCGCTTGCAGTCGTGGCGTTCGTGAGCGGTGGAGGGGGTGGTGTGGAAGCGCCGACGCACCAGGGGGCGGGTGCCGAACACGGGCGGGGCGACGTGGCTACTCTGCTGGGCCTGTGGTCCGGCGGGATCGGCCTTCAGGACACCAGGCGGCACCTGCCGAGGCATCGCTGGCGGCGTGAGGCCCTCGCCGGGGACCATGCCCATGTCCACCGCCGCGGGCACGGCGGCCTCCGCCAGCGCGCGCTCGTGGCGTGCATGCCGCGCTGCAGTGCCGCGGAAAGCCGTCGCGCCTGTCTCGCTGGTGATGCGGTGCACGGAGGTGCCACGCAGACTGACGATGCGAATGACGGTGTCGTTGGCCTTCAGCCTCAACGGCTCGTCGTAGGGGCCGAGGCGGCTGGGGTGGAAGTCAACTTTCACCTCCACGCTGCCACCGGCCGCCACGACCCCGCGTGCGGGGGTCACCGAGAAGTGCGAGGGCGGCTGCAGCTCGAACCGCATGGGCAGATGCGCCACCGCGTTGGTAATGGTCAAAGTGGACTGCGTGAACCCTTTCAGCACGCAGGTGCCAAAGTCAACGGCGGAGGTGGAGAGACGCACGAGGGTCTCGCAGGAGGTCCCGACCAGGCGGAAGCTCTGCGTCTGCTCCGTCTCCACGAACAGCAGCGAGAAGAGCGCCTCGTAGCGACGCTCCTCAGCGGAGCTGCCGAAAGCTTTCCCGGTAGCGGTGGTGGCCGGCCCACTCGTTGCCGCCGCTGCTCCATCAGCGACAGGAGCAGCTGCTGAGGTGGCTGCCGTCCATCCCGTGCGGCGCGGCTGCAGCACGGGGCTGAACTGCACCGTCACGATCTGCCGCCCCTGCGGTGGTAGACGTCCCTCGCTGGGTGTGAAGTGAAATGGCGCTGCGCCGTCGTCGGAGAGGGCGTGCGCCGCTTGGATGGCGAAGCTGATGGCCTGAGAGCCGCCATTCACCACCACGAGCTGGCGTGCCTTGGTGTTACCGGCGTACGTCTCTGCAAACTCGAGAGACACCACCTCCTCCTGCGTCTGGGGATCGATGAGACGACTTCGGCAGTCGAGAACCTCCGCCGCCACCTCCAACGCCGCGGGAAGGCGCCGCCCGTCAACCTCCACAGCGATCTTCCACCGGTACGTACCGGGTGGCAGGACGTTGAGTTCGATGTTCACCGTGGTGCGGCTCTCTGCCACGGCGATGGTGGCCACGCTGCTGAGGGTCAGGCCTCGTGGCGGGCTCCGTGCCTCGTTCGTGGCGGGCATCACCGCCAACCGCACCTCCGCATCCTTGCGGCCGCGATTGAGCAGGGTGAGGGCTCGCGTCTGCGTCCCGTGCTGCTGTTCAACTTTACCAAAGTCTATAAACGAAGAGAACTCAAGCTGCGGAATGCGGCAGGCACTCAGTGGCACTTCCACTCGCCCCCCGTCGCTGCTCAGCACCGCCAGTGTGTCCTCGTAGTCCTCCGCCTTGTGGGTGCTGAACTCGATGTCCAGCACGTGCGCCAGTCCAGGCGCCACCCGCACCGAGGCTGGATTGAGCAGGCGGAAGATCGTCGGGTGCTGGGCGGGTGCCACAAAGCGAAACGTCAATATTTCCTCTCCACGATTACGCACCTCGATGGGCATAACGTAACGCGTGTCCACATCGTAGTTGATGAATTCAGCCAATGCAGGGGTAACTTCCACACGAGAGGACGACGAATGGGGTCCGGCGGCACTCCTCGTCGTTGCCGCCGTAGCGGCCGCCACAGCAGTGGGACCTTTAGCCACACTTGCCCTCTTTGCAGTCGCGGCCTTGCCACCTCGAGCCGGTGCTGAGCGGGACAGCTGAGCCGGCATTTGCTAAAGTACGCAGCGCCGACAAGGTTTCCGTGTTCCGTCAGCCAAAGTGCGACCTGCGACAAGAGCTTAAGTAAAACGCAAGTGATGGTCTTCAAACAAATAGAAAAGAGCTAATCCTCTATAGGAGGTTTAAGAGAAAAAAAAGAAGAAGTTTAAGGGATGCAGTTGTGGAGCAGCGTCTACACGCATATGTACAGATAGTTGAAACTGATTGGACGCTTTTATTTTTTGGAAATACTATACATATAGAATGTTCCCACGAAGCTCTATTACAGTTTCTGAGCCGCAAATGTCAGTGCGTACGCACTTACAGTACATGTACATATAGATTTGTATGTGTGTGTGTGTGTGTGTGTGTATGTGATGAAGATCAAAAGGACAAGAAAGAGAACATTAGAAGCTTCAACCTTACATCGCCTCGCACGGGGAGAGGAACTGCAAAACGGAGCCTTCGCCATGCCATCAATCTTTTATTTTGGCAACAAGATGACAGGACGAAAGCATGAGGCAGTCGCCAGGGTAACCCTCATTATCGAGAGAGAGCACCTGAGCCTTGTCCCTTCGCGCCCACCTCTCCAGATGGCCGGCCAAAATTATGTTTCCACTCGCGAAAGGGACGATTCGAGATAGAACGGTTGTTGATGGAAAGAAATATCTCCACCACAATCCCAACGTGCCGCCCACCAGAACGGTTATCCAGAGCATCTAAAGCGTTCCGTTCCCTTTTTTTTGCTGTTGTTGTGTACGTAGCTTTCTTTAAGACGTATTAGAAAAAAAGGACAGGGAGACACACACACACACACATATCAGCGGGCAACACAGAGAAAACACAAACGGACAAAACAACAACAAAAAGTGAGTGTGGCTTAGTCGATTATCGATTATTAAACGAAAGCGAGAGCTCTTAACATTACGCCACTTTTACCTCTCCAATAAAGTACACAGCTACCCNCCCCCCCCCCCCACACACACAGAAAGAAAAGAGATTGGGCAGAAAAAAAAAACGGCAAAGGCTCTGAAGAGGGCCCACCTCCTTTCCTTTGTTTACTCCCCTCTTTCCCCCGCTGCATGTTGCTTTGCGTTTAAAGAGTCCTCTTGGGTAGACGAGTGACCTGCAAGGGTTGGATTTCCACCTGACGCGAAGTGTCGATGGGGTGCGCGCGACCATCCCGCAGCGCAGCCTCCTTCGTCAGAGTCTGCGCGGCGCCAACGTGGGCCGACATCAAACCCAGCGACGAAGACGCCGTCAGCGACCACTCCACAAAAGACCGCATGAGGCTGATGGCCTCTGCGATGATGGCCTCGCACGCCTGCTCCTCTGCTGCGTCCTTCGCGTGCTGCGTCGTGGCTCGCATATCCGCACGGCCGCCGTAGAGGACGGACACGGCCCTGTCGGCCACGGCGAAGAGGAGGCGGGTGGCGCCGAGACCGCCGTTGGCGAGGGCCGCCATCGCACCGGCACAGAGGTCCGCCGTGTAGCGCTTCTTTGCCAGCTCCGACGCGAAGGGGCCGGCCGCCGTGCTGGCGAAGAAGGTGGACGACACGGCGGCAAAGTTCGGAAGTCGCTGCAATCCGCCGTGCCGCAGCGTTGACTTCTCGGCCAGGATGGTGGCGATGGCTAGCAGGAGGCCCTCCTCCGCCGCTGCCGCACCCTTGCGCACGTTCAACAAGGCCAGCACGGTGTAGGGGTGCAGGGACTGCGCCACCGCGGCGTAGCGGAGGGTGGCCACCGCGTGCTGCTGGGCGTCATCCGCGAACTTTTCCGCGATGGCAGCTAAAATCTCATGATGAGGGACGGCGGCGGTCCCGGCAGCCTCGCGGACGTAGACGGTATCGCGAATGACATAGGAGATGGCGGAGGAAGCGCCGAACACGTACTGCAGCAGCTTCTCCTTGATCGGGCTTCCGCCCGAGATGTACACACGCGTCGTGGCGTTCGCTATCTTGGGCTGCTTCTCCGCTTGCCGGGGTGCTGCGACCTCCGCTGCAGTCGGCTGCTGTGGCGAGGAGGGCTCCTTACGGGGCTCGCTACGCTTCTGTAGCCACTCGCTCATCGTCTCCTTGGCGGGCTCGTGGGAAACCGTTGACCCACCGTTGCTGCTAGCACTGGTGCTGCTCTTCCCTCTCACCACGTATAGGCTGCGGCCGGCGAGCACAAACATCCCGGGCACGCCGCGTGCCACCGTCAGACGCGCGTTCGCGTTGGTGCCGCTGAGCACCACTGCGTCATGGTCCGGCGTGGCCACTTCGCGCAGAATGACGGAGGGCCCCGTGACGGTGTCGCAGAGCCACACGTGCGTGCCATCACCGTCGCTGCACACGTCAGTGGCGTTGCGCAGTGCCGCATCGGTGGCGGCGCTGAGGGAGGTGACGAGAGCCTCGGCCGTCGACCAGCGCTCCAGCTGTGGGTGCGTGGCGCTGCTGCCGGACACCTGCAGAGAGAAAGAGGCAAGCTCCACCTTCTTCTCAGCGCTGGTGCGGCCTAGCAGTAACAGCAGCTCCTGACGTGCCCACCGCACTGTCCAGCCCATCACCTTGGTCGGTGAGGGGGAGGAGGAGGAGGACGCTGGCAGCGGTACGCCGGCCTCGGCAGTGCGACGGACCACCACAGCGGACGAGGACGACGCACACGCGACGACTGCGACGAAGATACGCTCGGGCGAGAGGCACAGCACACACACCGACTTCTCCACCGCTCCTGCCCAGCACTCCGAGGACGTCACATCGACGCGAACGTCGCGGCTGTCCGACCACGCCGGCAGCGCGCAGCTCCCCATCAGCGTGGCCGCCGAGGTCGACGGGTCGAGGAAGTAGAAGCGCACTTCACTGGCAGTCTGCAGCGTCAGGATAGACTGGTAAAAGATGCGCATCTCCTCCACCTTCTCTGGGATTGACGAGATGATCTCTCGCGCACCCGCTGCGCTCTCGGTGGACTGCACCAGCACGGCAGACCCGCCATCTTTTCGAATGCTATAGATGGCTCGCGTGGCGCTGATGGACACACCTGGCGGCAGCCACGGCGCGAAGATGTCAGCCTCGCGTGGTGCTGTGCAAGAGGCCTCGCGCACCTCATTCCCTGTATACTGGAAGACGTAGGCGGTCTTGGTACCGCAGGCTGCCACGATCTGCTCCGTGATGTAGAGCAGCCTCGAGCAGTTGGTTGCCCGCAGCGTGGCAATCGACGTCATTTCGAAGCGGAAGCAAAGAGAGAAAAATAAATAATTACCCAAGTGCTTCTTTTTTGTATCTTTCGTGTGGAACAGTCCAGCAGCAGTGGTGTACGTCGACTAAAGGTTTGTCCTTCGCGTTTCTCTCCTTCTACAAAGCACGCTCTGCGTAGATGCACGTGAGTCGGTGCTTAAACACAGGCGTGAACGTTTCTGTGGTGATGGCGTGGAGTGGAAATGGAAATGATACAATAGCACAATTCATGTTATTGACGAGGTACATTAAGTGCAACGAAGGAAGCAAAGAAAGCAAAGGAGAAAAGAAAGGAGAACAGTGGACAATGATGAAATGACAGCATATATATACACAAACGTCCTCAACGAATAATTACTTCTGTTTTTTTTTTTTAATACAACAGCTATTGCTTTGCTGCGGAAACACGTTTACGCGCGTTCACGCCCTCATGCTCACGAATACTTGCGGCCGTCGCGTTTACTTATCTTGATGTTTTACACTGACACCGTTATTTGAGGATATTCAGCGTACCTTTTCGTTTCTACGGTGCTTGTTTAGAACAGGCACACGCACACGCACATATATACACGCACAGCTGGCAAGAGAAGCACCCGTTTTGGCACCAAACACATAATGGGATTTTCTGCCGTCATGGCGATGCGTGGCATTCAGGTGTGTTGTTCTGGTCGAAACTGATTGACGCGAGACACCTTTCCGCAAGTGCTAAGCGTCGCTTCTCCTCTTAATTTCTTTTTTTGTATTAATTTTCAAGTGATATTGTTTTTTAATTTGATCCGTGCAATCAGGAGAGTAGAAGTCAAGAAGAAAAAAAAAAGCGACGCCGACATAATGAATAAATAGAAGGAAAGTTTGTTTTCGTTGTTGTTGTTTTCAGAAGAGGATGACCAATAATGAAGTGGATGTTTAGAGCGAGAGAGTGCGGAGAGAAAAAAAAAAAAAAGGAACCTGTGGGGAAAAAAAAGCGATGGAGAAAAAAATAAATGCAGAAGGCAGTCGAGTACCGCAACGCTCCTGTCATTAATGATGAGTCTCTTTTTTTGTTTCTCCTACTTCAACGCAACCTCTCCGCGCGCCACGTGTCGCTGAACAAGTAAACACGCAAACACGAGAAACAGAGTGGAAGATGAAAGAGAAGTGCTTTAGCGTGAGTAAAACAGCAAACGAACAACAACAACCAGGAGAGAAAAAAAACTTAAGGAGGCTGTTCTTGGTTTGTGATGTCATCGAAAGGGGGAGTAACCTCCGGTTTCTTATCACGGATTCTCTTTTTTTTCTTTTTTAAGCATCTTTATTTAGTTCTTTTTTGCTGCTACACCTCCATTTAATTATGCTCAATCAGAAAAAAGAAAAAAAACAATAGAGGATCTTAAAGATAAAAAGGGATCATTAGTCTTAGAAATATAAATTATAAAGAGCAATTTAAAAAGCGTCAAAAGCACCACTGTAATTTTTTGGTGATTTTTTTTTTTTTTTGGAAGAGATCATCTTAGCACGGTTTGATTGTAGAGAGTTGGCCGCTGGGCAGCGTGCGTGTGAGCGTGCATTCAGAGCATAAATGCACACAAACCCACACACGCACTGCAGCGGCCGACTCAACTACATCTCTTTGGAGGGATAAATCTAAAAGGGAATAGGTAAGAAAAGAAAGAGGTTTCAGGGCGGAAATTGGAACTAAGCTGACCTCTTCACCCTCACAGGCGCGTGCACAAACGCGTATCACCTCCCTAACGCAAACACAAGATTTCGGAGTACTGATCGCCCTCACCCTTCCCCTCACGTGTCGCGCCAGACGAGATGCGTTCGTGTAATGTGCCACCGTGAGTCGTCAGCTGTTAACAACAACAACAAAAAAAGATGATGACTAACGTAAATCGAGCAAAACAAAACAAAACAAGACTATCAAGAACAACACCAATAATTTAAAAAAAAAAACCTGAGACTATATTTAAAAGAGGAAAGAAGAAAGGCTTGAGTGGGACCTGCGTGAAGCTGTGGGCGAGGCAGGGCTTGTGCCAGCAAGTACACGGATTATAAAAACAAAGATATCGAAGGGACGCGTCGTCGTCTGCAAGGAAGGGAAAATAGCAGAAAGATAAAACTGCTTAGCAACGAGTGATAGCAGTTTAGGGGAGGAAAAGTCCCCCTTTCATTATCGTGCCAAACACCCTGTGTACGCGCGCGTGTATAAACAAGACGTCAAAAACCACACGATGAGGATTTTTTTTTTCCGAGGCTACATCTTAGCTTTGCTTACCCTTGTTAGAGCACAAGCCCTTCCAGCACCAGCACAAGGTGTCCGGATCAGGCACTGGGGTAAAATTAAAAAAAAAAAAGTAAAAGGGGAAATAAAGAGAAAAAGAAAAAGAAAGATGGCGCTCCTGATGAGACCTGTATGGTGACGTTTCGTGGCAGCTTACCAGAGGGCATGCTGATAGAAACAAACGCTCCTGCGCGTCCTATCAGCTGCCCAGCAAACTTCCCACAGAAATCTTTCAAGCACGCGAGATAATATTTGCAGAAAGGTGAGTGTTCCCGTAATCGCACTCAGAGAGAGCCACCGTGGACGCGCTGATAAGCACATTGGAGTCCGTAGCAGTCAGAGTCAGAAGAGGAGGGAAAGAGCAACACGCCAGAGCGCGTGAAAATGAAGAAATCTCCACGAAGTACAATGCGGGAACTCACCTCTCTACAGCTGGTCCTGATTGCTCGTCTGTTTCGTGTACATGTGTGTGCGTGTGCTTCTGTGTGCCTGCATGTGTTTGCGTATGCGCTGCATGTGATCATGCCTCCTCAATCTTTGCTGAAGAGGTAATACACGTGTCTGTGTGTATGCGTGTGTTAAAAAAAAAAGAAGAACAAAGAGCAGAAGCCAACCAAATTAGCAGCAGCCCTTCCCATTAACGCACGAGACACATACACGTAAAATAAAATAAAAGACGAAGGGAAAGTGAAAAGAAAACACAATCCCTTCGCCTCAGTTCACAGTATTTTTCTGGTCATTGAAAAAGTAAACACTAGCGCACACAAGCTCAGCGCAAGCGATGCACGCTCCAACGGAACAGCAGCAGTAGTCTCAAGAAAATAAAATATAAGAGTGACCTTCATGCTGACTCCTTCATAGCTCTTTTCTTGGAGGGTGCTCCATGCATTCGCACACATACAAATGAGGAAGCGAGGAGCACAGGGAAAAGAAAATAAACATAAAGAAAAGAAAAAAGGGTTTTCAACAACACAAAAAAAAAAGCTCCAAAATGCCAGGTTTCCTCCAATACACATGTGCACACAAAGATGTACCGCCCTCTTCGCTCGCTGCTCCCCAGCCAACTCTTTGCACTCAATGCGAAGCGGAAGGGAGTGGCGCACAGAGACTGAAGACGCCCAGCTACCACACATGTACATTCACAGATAAAGAAATGAAAGGAGCAGGGAAACAGACAACAGACAAACAAAAGACATATTCAGATGACAAAAAAAAAGTAATGAAAAGCAATAATAATGAGTACATTGTGTTACGGGAAAGGTAAAGTGCGGGAAGCACATCATGTGGGCAACGAAACAATCCCAAAGCAAGAACCATAGAACAGATAAATCCACTAAGTAAATACTGCACATACATATTTAAAGATGCGCTTGGTGCACAGCCCTGAAAACGAAGCACATATCTGTGTTGCAACGGCTGAAAGAGAGAGAGAGAGAGCGAGATGCAATATTCTCAGCATGATAGACAGCCGAACAAGAACCGCAGTCATTCCAACGCAACGCAAATACGAAGGGAGGAAAAAAGAGAAGGCTTGGTCGTCCATCTGAGGCTGATAAGAAGGAAAGGACACGGGAGGCTCGGGAAGAGATAAGAAAACGTTCACTTTAAATAAGAGAGCGGTCCGGCCCGTTTATCTGCACACCACTTCTTCAGCCCACCTCCCTCCCCTCCCTGTCAGTCCACCAGCGTCTCCGCACACTTCACGACGCGCTTCGGCCACATCTGGTGATCCTTTGCACTCGCCACGAACGTCGCCAAGTCCGCCTGCAGCGTCGTGCCAACAGCCTCCATCTCCTCACAGACGTCAAGAGCAAGTTGAACAGCCGCCTCCATCGCAGCCACCTGCTTGACATCCGTCGTTCTCGACACATCCGCGGCGGCCACCAGGACGAGGCGGGCGAAGGGGATCCAAAAGGCCTCCTGCGCCACGTCGTCCTTCGCATCGGCGCTGAGCATGGCGTCGATCTCGTTGTTGTACAGCGGCATGCTGAGCAGCACCGAGATGGCCGACAGCTCGCGCGTGGCGGAGAGCGCCAGCAGGGTGGCACGCTGCACCTCGCGAGTGTTGACGGTGGTGGTTTCGAGCATGCGCACGTTGGTCGCGCACGTGGGCGTCACAAGTCGAGAGGGCGAGGCCGAGGTGGGCGTCATGAGCGTATTCGTGCTGGTGACGGTGGCCGTGAGGCCAGTCGGCTTCGCACCGCCGTCGAGCGCATCGGTGTAGCCCAGCGGTGCGGAGAGGAAAACGGGTCGTGCGCCAAAGCTGCCGTTCATGGCCGGCGTGGCACGCGACGTGGGCCGAATAATGAGCTTCTCCAGGTTGGTCTCGTGCTGCTCGTAGATGTCGGAGTTCGGCGGTGGCAGGCCCTTCATCTCGTTCTCCAGCTTCGGCAGCCCAGAGACGGAGAAAAACTCACCAGCTTCGGAGTCGGGGCCGTACACGACGCAGGTAAGAGGGTCGCCGTAAACGCAGCCGGTGTCGATGCCGCAGGCGTGGGGGTGCGACTGAAAGCCAGAAAACGCATCGTGGCCGAAGATGACCATCTCCGGACCCTTCCACAGCGTGCCCCACGGCTCCCCGTTCATGCCCTTCGCGATGGCCTTGTAGGTGCCCGGCTTATTCGCCACCGCCTCCAGCCGGCGCAGGTGCATGATCTCCTCGACATTCTGATCCTCCAAGGCGTGCTCAACGTTGAGACCGGCGTGGACGAGGAGAAGGTTGTGACGCGGGATGCGCACCATGTGAGGCAGTGCGCGGAGGTAATACTCACAGTCCTTTGGAAACTTCTGTGCAAGGCGCTTGACCGGGTCACGGAGGTCGTCGGCGTCGAAGGCGCGGCGGCGCATACGTGCACAGCAGCGCAGCAGCGTGTAGTCGTGGTTGCCCAGCACGCCATAGGCTCCGAGACGTTGACACGCACGCACCACCCCTATCGAATCTGGGCCCTTGTTGACATAGTCACCAATGATAAAGAGACAATCCTTGCCCTTTACGTACTTCGCCTTCTCCACAAGCTGCTCCAGCTGCTCCACGCAACCGTGCAGGTCGCCAACGACGATGTAGCGCCCATCCGCAGCGATCTGCGGTGCGGTGCGGATGATCGGCTTGGTGACGTCTAAGTTGTCGATACAGCCAAAGGCCTCCATCAGGAAGCGGTTGGCCGGGTCGGGGCCTTCTCTCTGAGCGGGTCTCGAAGGTGCCGTGGCCGCGGCAGATCGCGCTGGGCCCCGCACGCTGGCTGGGCTCGCTGCCGCCGCTACCGAAGACGCCGGTGCAGCGCGCGCAGTAGAGGCAGAGGACGGAGAGGCGCGTGAGTGGGGCTCCGCAATGGCCACGGCAACCTTCAGGACAGCCGCGGAGTCAGCCAGGGGTGGCGGAGAGCGGGAGGCGTTGGACACCGTGTTGAAGAACTCCATTACTTTAGGATTGAGAGCCTCGCCGCCGTTGGTGGTGGCGGTGTCCGGGTGCGGCGTAGTCGCAGCGTGGACTGCATTCGTGCCAGTGGATCGCGGCTTGGGCACCACCATGCTGTTGCGAGCCGCACCGGTTGCTGTTGTTGTTGGGGTTGCTGCCGTGGCAGTGGTGGTCGTCGTCGTCGCAGCTGGTGGGGTAGATGGGGCCAAAAACGTCGTCGTACTCGTGTTGCCGCTGCTTGACGGCGGGGCCGGTGACTTCTGGTAGCGTGCGGCGAGATTGGTGATGATGCTGTTGCCGTTGTCTGTGGCAGGGCTTGACTCCTTTGCGTTGCCCATGGATCCCTGGTTCTGTGCCATCAGACGGTTGATTTTCTCTGCCAGGGAGCTCGAGGACTCACTCTCCTTCTCCTGGCGTGCCACACGATGGTTGCGTCGTTGATTTCCCTGCCGAGAATGAAGCGGGTCGGACGCAATGGTAGTGGCGGTGGTGGTGTTGGCTGGAGGAAAGCTGGTCGGTGAACCCGCCGTTGGGGTGGTGCGTGAGCTCAGTGTAGAGAGCGTGGGCGGGGTGCCGTTGACGCGGGAGCCGGCCATGGTACCGTCCGACAGCCGCAGCCCGCTCAGCTGACTCATCAAATCGCCGCCTTTGCTTGACATGACGCGTCTCTTCGCTATTACTTAGTTATATAGGATATATATATATATATATATATATGTGTGTGTAAAGATAGGGAAGACACCTCTGCGACGTCCTCAGCACAAGGAAAAAAAAAAAAAGGAATCTTGCAATCAATAAAAAGGTAAAAACAACAACAACAAAAAAAAAAAGAATGGAAAAAAAAAGAGTTCACTGGCACAACGGAAGACAGAGGAAGACACAGAGGGAAAGAGAAACACACGCCTTCAGATAATGACAGTGTTGCTCTCCACCGTGTTCTCTTTTAGCTCGTTGTTCTTGATGTTGTTTGAGAAAGAGTGCCGACGTAATCAAAAAGCAGTGCGGGTGAGGGGGATATACAAGACGAACGGAGCAGTGCAGTAGGGGAAACAAATACGTTCAATAGATGGGGAGAGAATAACAAAGAAAAAGTACTGAAAGTCAACCAAATTCTTCTTTGATAACAATAAAATCTAAGCGAAAAAACGAGAGACGACGGCGGATCGGGCCCTGGACAAAGAAAACACAAAAGTGAACCGTGGCACGTAAACCGATAGGTTAGAGTGCAATACTTGAACGGGCGCAGAACAACAAAATTGATGCCAGAGAAGCCACAAAGGAAAGAAAAAAACAAAGGATGTACCTTCGGAGAAACCACAACAGCAGGCCGTGGAAGAAAAGTGTGTGTGTGTGTGCGAAAAGGCAAACAAAAGTAGCCCAATAAATTGCTTCTCACAAAAAAAAAGAAGAAAACAGCTTCAGTGCAAGACGTCAAAACTTTTTTTTCTATTGTATTCCGAATACCACCGCTACAACGTGAACGGAGCGATACAGAAAAAAAAAAAAATAGAAAGGACTTAAGACAAACACCAAACGAGATCCTCGCGCGATGTAGATGCGCTAGGAGAAAAAAAAAGGCAAAAGCGGTGAGGCGAAAATCTGGACCAAAATAATGTATGTGTATAGGTGAAACCTTACGTGAATTGCACGGTGAAGACCGTAAAGGAGCCAAAAAAAAAAAACACGAGAAGAGGAGGCGCCAGACACACACGAGAGGGACAGAGAAGGCCAATTCTAGAAGCAGAAGATACGATCGATCAACAGGGACACTCGGGGGAATATTGGCCTAGTGCCTTGCCTATTCTCTTCGGTGAAGATGCTCTTGCCTTCCAAAACAAAAACCTTTTGTAGTCCTTCCGTTTTTTCTTAGCTTTTAAGGTGTCTTTTCTTCGTAGAAGAATGAGAAAAATAATTACCTGTTCAACTTTTTTTTTTCGATTTGATGCGTCTACGAGCGTGTATGGATAAAACGCTTGCGATGAGATAGAGAGAAAGAAAGGAGGGATGAGTGAGTAGGAGAAAAAAAAAAAAAAGGATGTAGCGCTTCTTCTTTCTTGAGTTTCTGGAATTCTTCTATTGAGCAGCAACGTTCACGTTTCGCGATCGTTTTCCCAGTAGTGGTATTAAGCGTAGTGAGAAGAACAGATAAAAGGCAGAGAAAGAGATAAAGAGCAGGAGGGAAAGGGAACCAAATATAACAGCCAGAGAACACAACGCGTTTTATGTACGATTCTGGTGAGATGAAGGGTAGACTACAAGTGTGGAGAGGGTGTGTACGGTGTGGCAAGTAAAGCACGACGGTTTTTTTTTTTTTTTTTGTCGTACACATCAACATGAAGCTCGTCAACGACACAACATGAGAGAGAAAAGAGAGATAAGCAAAGGGTAGGCGGAGAAGGGAAAGCGAGAGAGAGAGAACGCAACAAGACGAACCACACTCAACATATGAACGCCGTACTAACACCTATCGTCGCCGAGGTGTGAGGGAAAGGGGGGAGCGGCGACGCCAAGGTTGCTTGTTAAGCCACTCACGAGACAGGCCCTTGCACAAGGTCGCTTATTCGTCATTGCTAGTAGAACATGCGCAAGATGACTTCTTCTATGAAAGATATAAAGCCAAGGACACAGAGATCGACAGCGAGGTTTTCACCTTGACTTTTTTTTCAATTGATTGCTGTTTTTTTTTTTTTTTGCAAGGGCTGAAGCTTCAAATCACGTTCCTCTGTTGACGTCTCCTTTGAAAAAAAAAAAAGCCAGTGCAGTGCTGGGTGGTCGCCACCCTGAAATAAGCGCACTCAGTGGCAACTCCTCTTTTTTCCGTTTCTCGGGGCATTGTGTTGTCTGCTGTGCGCTGGAGAAAGCAAACCGAGCACACACAGAGAGACTCCTACACATATTTCTTTTTTTCTTCCTTTTTACAGAATGTTAAGCATTTCGGCGCAGGTATCCACCGAACACTCTCCCCCGTACTCCTCGGTCAGCAATGTCTGCACGACGTCCTCCAGGGCAGTAAACTTGCGCCGCACGATAGCGGCATTGCTTTCCGGCACGTCTCCGCCAGCATCCGCAGCAGAACGAGAAGCGGACGACGAACGCGCCGGCGATGCACCGTACGCGTTGCTGACCAAATCACGGAGCAGGAAGTACTCGAAGACAGCATCCGTCATGACGCACGCCTGCTTCTCCGCCTGCCGCGTCCAAATGAGCGGCTGCAGCGCCCGCGCCACATGGAAGGGCTGCAGGTGATACGTGTGGTGCAGCACGTGTGGCACCGCGGGGTTCATGTCGATGGACAGGTCCAGCGCGTAGGCGTCGGTGATAACCTGCTCGAGTCGCATCAGGGGGTGCGCAAAGCCGTAGGGAATCTCAAAGGCGCCGTAGAGGCTGCCATCGTGGCAGGGCAAGAGCAACAGGCGGGAGGAAAGGTCCTTGCGTACGCTGCTGGACTGCAGGTGGTAGTTGTGGCCGCTGCACTGCAGTTGGCGCGGGTGTCGGCGCTGAAT
Organism: Crithidia brevicula; assembly: GCA_030849845.1. NCBI lineage: Eukaryota > Euglenozoa > Kinetoplastea > Trypanosomatida > Trypanosomatidae > Crithidia > Crithidia brevicula. Next base: position 29,715 of record JASAOD010001880.1, on the reverse strand, counting down.
GGGCGAGACGTGGCGCAGCACGCGCGCCTTCACCGGCACAGCGGGCAGCCGCACCGTATGCGTGAGAAACGTCTGCGGCCCCTCCGCAGAACCAACGTAGGCGTCCTCGCCCTTCACGTGGGCCGCGCTGCGCTGCTTGCTGTGGGCGGCAGCGGCGAGGTTCACAAAGGTCACCGTCACATCCCCCTCGACGTCTGTGCGGACACAGCGATCGTAGAGGGGCGCCTGGGCGAGCACGCAGGCCCCGAAGCTCGGCTCTCGCATGGACACCCGCATCTTCCACGAAACCTTGCCGTACTGCTTCAGCGGCCTGGTAGACTCCGAGGAGTAGGCGGGGGCGAGAACCTCGGTGTCGTCGTTCACGGGATACACCTGCAGGTACACGTTGGAGTCGCCCTCGGTACACACCGAGACGATGGGGTAGCACAGCGTCACCGACGACGTGCAGGCCGGTGCCATGACACAGTGCTGGAAGAGCAGGGTGTAGCTGCGCAGCATGAAGAGGTGAATGGCGCAGTCCACCGCCACCGTGACCAGGACTTCGCCGCCGTAGGTGTCGCCTTCGCTGTTGATGCGGGTGGGCACCACCTGCACCGCGCCGTCCACCTTTACCCCGTGCGAGGCCACGTCCATCCACCCAAGCGACTCCTCCAGTGTTTCGCTAGAGGCGATGCGCAAGGGGTGGGCGGCGACGACCTGCAGCTGCACCGTCCCTTCCGTCACGTTCTCGGAGCACATCAGAAAGAGTGGGGCGGCGCGGGCGATGCGTGGGGTGTTGGGCGGCACCGCGGACATCCAATGCGCGATGCTGTGGGGCAGCACAATGGACTCTAGCACCGTCTGCGTGCCTGAGTGTAGCGTTGTCAACCGTGTCAGCGAGTCCACCTCGCTCACCGTCACGCACAGCAGCACCCCTTCCCCTTCATCATCCGGCTCGCGTGCGATGGACACGAGCGTCTCATGGGGACCCATCTGCGGCAGCTGCAGGCGACGGGTGCAGATGTATCGACTTGGTGCGGTGCACGCCAACGTGTAGGCCCGCCGGGGTGGTGCGGAGGCGACTGCAGCGGTGGGCGACAGCGACGACGATGGCGATGGCGATGGCGATGAGGTGTGCTGGCGCGGGTAGGCAGTGGTGAAGAGGTGCGAGTCCAGCGTGCAAAGCGTCACCTCATCGTGCTGCACCACCAGGGCGTCATAGCGCAGCGTCCCCGCAGCGGTGACCGTTTCCAGCAAGACGGCGCAGCGCCACGCCGCGACTTCGCCCTGACCCGCGACGCTCGGCGACACGATGCCTCGCACGGTGTTCTCAAGACGGACCACCCACTCCCGATCCTCCTCATCTGGTCCGCGGACGCGCTGCATGTGTGGTGGGGCCTGTGTGTCTCCCTCCTCGAGTGGCACGGAGAAGAAGAGAAGTGCGCCATCGCGGGGCTGTAGAAGAGCGCCATCGAAGCCGTTGTAAACCTCCTCCTCCTCCTCCCCCTCCATCTCCGCTGCATTGCGTGTGGGGTTGATGGCACGGACAAGGGGGGCGAGGGCACACGTCACCTTCTGTTGAGCCCTGCGATAGGGCGGCGAGGTGGGGGCCCAGGAAAAGGTGAGCTCCATCTCGCCCATCCTCTCTGGCACCGCCCCCTGCTCTTCCGCATGACGTTTGCTCTGCTCCTGTACGAAGCAAGAGGAGGAGGAGGAGGCGGGGGCACTGGTTGGCCGTGGCCGCCAGCCGATTGCCAGAATCGACACCTCACCGCTGCTGTGCGCAGCCATCCATCGCGACAGGCGGCCAGCGTGGGGTAGAGAAAGAAACTGCTGGACTGGGGACGCCGTGCCAAACGTGGCCTGAATGGTCTGCGAGGCAACACAACGCCACGTTGTGCATGAGGACGCAGCATCCGTCACCCTCTGGATGACGAATGCGGTGATACAGCCGTCCCAGCGGCCCACAAGCACTTCGACTGCAGCGGTGCCCAGTCCGCGCGCCGTCACACAAGCCGGGAGGCCGAAAGCCGCGCCGGCGGGGGCGGTGACGTCCACAAAACACACGCCGTCGATGGTGATCACCGCAAGGTGCGTGCTGGCCAAGGCTGGTTCGCTGAATGTGCCGACACAAACTGGTCCCACATCCGGCACCGCCGTCACCACGGCATGGACAAGGGGAGAGGCCAAGGGATGCTCTACGGTCCCCAGCAGGCAGCGATGCGGCGTGCACTGCACCACCACTACCGTTGTGCCGTGCCCGATATCCGCCACGCCGCTCGTCACAGCGTCAAAGGCCAGTGTTTGCTCGCTCGTTTCGTACGACCACGCTTTGGTGGTGCAGGCGAGCAGGTTTGCGTCCTCGACACGGTAAAGCTGCGAGGTGTGGTGGGTGCTAACCATCACATAGACACCCATGTCCATCCCAGCGCTGCAAGACGTTGACCCTGCCGCCACCGAATTGCCTGGGCCTTGATGAGGAGCGACACGGTTGACACGTGTGGCAAAGAGAGCGTGGATAGGTACCCCGCGCGGAGGCAGCCGCACCGTTCCACGCAGGTGCAGCTGCATGCCAGGCTGAAAGTAGCGAAGTACGCCGCGCGCAAAGGCAGCCACGTAGCCGTGTGGCGCCTCGCAGACATCCGCCATCGGTCCGTCGCCTGCCAAGGCGGCCACGATGCGACGCTCCACCAGATCCACCAGGTAGACGTCCTGCACGCAGTCGGACAGCAGCGCGTAACGCCGCGTAAACGGATAGGCCGACAACGAACCATGCCCAACGCCTGTGTTAAAGGCAGCGGCGCTGCTGTTGCTACTGCGAGACCACGCCTCGTCCACTCGTGCGAGGCCGACCAGATCGTCCGCGGGAAGCATCCGACGACACAAGAAGGCCGAAGGCAGGCCGGTGATGGTCGGGACGACCCAGGGGTACAAGTGCGCGTTCTGCACATTCAGCGCCTCGGGGTTGCGCGCGCGAAGGACGGAGATGGCGAAGCGCGCCACGGCGCCGCTGTCCAGCACGACCCACACGTCGTTGCTTGCATCTCCGCTGTGGGTGCAGAAGAGCACCTGCACCACGCGGCGCGAGCCACTAAAGATGCCGTCCAGCACGTAGTGCGGTGCCCCCAGCGGCGTGCGGGCACGTTGGAGGTGGTAAACGGCGGTGTGCGTGTTAGACGTCACAAAGGCCAGCAGCGTCCAGTCCAGACCTCTTCGCCCACTCCGCCGCGGCGAGGCCACTGCAAAGGCGCTTGTGCGCTCCGCTGCGTAGTCGTCCTTCAGCGCGGTGGACCGCGATACCGACAGCGTCTGTCCAGCGTGGTGCACGGCGGCCTGCCCGGCCTGCTGGCGCACGTTCGTAAACCCGCCCACCGCAGCTTGGCAGTAAGAGCCCGGCGACGGCATCAGCGGCGACGGAGATGCGTACGTCTCGCGGCGCACCGTCACCGTCTTCACTCCTGTCCGATCAGCCACCGTCGCTGAAAGGGAGAGCGCGGATGTGCCGCTCTGCGACTGCGTGCTCTTGCACTTCGAGAGTTCCATTACAGCGTGCGAGGCAATAAGGTCCTCATCGGGCACGTTGGCGTAGGATGAGTTGGACCGCCACAGCTGCTCGATCCGGCGTTGATGGGCCGCAGCGGACTCGCCGGGTCGCCGCGTGGCTGCACTGCAGCCTTGCGTTGGGTAGTGAAATCCAGTTCCGGCGTACATGCGCAGATAATCCCCCGTGTGCCACCGCGTGGTGCGCAGGGAGGCGTCCGCGCTGCCAGCCTTGGCGCTGTAGGGAAGACAGCCAACGTCCCAGTGGATGGAGATGAGAAAGACATGGCCGCTGCAGATGCGCAGGTGCACCGCCTCCATGCTGTCGTTGACGCCCATCTCAGGCGGGTGGAGGGGAGCGCAGGCGTCGGGGCACCACAGGCGGACGCGGTGGACAACGTACCAGTGATGCTCCTTGAAGTGCACCGGCGACGGCTCCCCGTCTGGGCGGTAGACGCGATCGCCATCCACGACGCGTGGGTCCGTGAGGGCGGAGAGCAGGTTCGCTTGGTAGCGCACGATGATGCACTCCTGATCGCGGGTCCAGATCAGGAAACACTGATTAGCCAACGCGAGGAGGCTGACCACGCCGCAGCCCACGTGGAAGATGTGGCCACGCTGACAGAGCTCGTACGAGGTCGATGACGAGGACGATGCGGAGGGGGAGGGAGAGGGATCCTTGGTGGATGGGGCGTCAGACTGGCGCAGCTCGAACACGTGGATGCTTTCCGCGATGGACGCGAGCATGACGGACACGCCATTCTCCAGCCGCAGCACACACGCCGCGTTCACCGCCGAGGACTCCACAAGCTTTCGCAGTATCAGCATCCTGTAGATGAGAGTGACAGGGAGAGAAGCAGCAGATACTTCTGATATTGACCAACAACAATAACAACAACGACAGCGACAAAAGACCTAATGATGTGAGAAAGAACGAGGAAAAAAGAGAACGAGAGCTTAGTTTCTTTATGAATAGATGTGCGACAATGCCGATGGCACAATAAAGTCAAAACGGAGGTGCGTCGGTCAAAACTGCAGGCACGTCAGAGAAATATTGTATTTACAAGGCAAAACGCGGGCTCTCTTATGATGGTACACACCAAGAGAACAAGGATTAGGAAGGCTTGGAGTCGTTTGGCACACGAAGAGCAGCCCTACCACACCGTAGACGTATTAAGGCGGCACCGTCAACAACCGTAACAACAACAAGAACGATGAAGGCGCGCAAGACGTGCGGTGCTCACCCTCACCTCACTTTCAGTGATTGTAAGATTTATCTGCAGGGCCTGCACAGGCCAGACAACGTTTCAGCTTGAAGCGTAGCTACCACAGGAGAACCAACAGGTAGCGTTGTGGCGGCCACACCCAGAACACAAAAAATGTATATGTGGTGAGATCAGCAGCGTTTCGTCGTGCATGTGCACAGACCAGGTAATGAAAAACAAAAAAAAAACGTATGTACAAGGCGGTTTAGAGAGGAAGAGGAAGTCAAAGTTGAAGCAGAGCTTAAAGAAATGAAAAAAAGAAGAGATGCCTTTTTTTTTTTTGCTGCTGTCAGCTGAAACGCGCTGAAAACAGACCTACTCCTTTTTGTTGTTGATGCTTGATGTTGTCCTTTCTTCTTTGACCTCGTTGCTGCCGCGCGTGAGACGCACCTGTTCTGCTTTCATAGTGCGCTGCATAATATACGAGAAAAAAAAAAGGGACCTTCTTCCATAAAAAAGCCCATATCGTCGCAATCGCTTTTTTTCCATAGGAGTAAATATTTTTTTTTTTTTTTAATTCCATACGCACACGCTTTAATCGTGGCATTGTTAAAAGGGGATTAATCGCAAAAGTAAAACTTTTAAAGTGTTGCTGCACAGGCACAGCGTCAAACATACACAAACATCGACATACTCAACACAAACAGAAGCGGAAAAACACGAAAAAAGAGGAGAACAGCAAAACGGCTTCCCTACTCCGTTTTGGCCTTCTTCGCTGCTTGATCGTCCTGCGGCTTGGCGGCTGCTTGAATACCGAGGCGTTGCTGAGCCCACAAGAATTGACTGCGCACCGCAGCCTTCCGCTTCACGTTGTGCGCCTCCATCGACTCCGTCATCTGCGCCAACAGCGCCGGGGTAAGCTGAATCGCCGTTTGCATGCACTGCTCCAGTTGCTCGAGCGATACATCACACCCATCCGCCTTCTCCAACGAGCAGACGTGCCCTTCCGCGTTGACCGCGACAGACACGGTGCAGGCGGCGGCGGCGGCCTCCTCCAACGAGGGATCCACCACGACCTGCAAGGCATCCTCCGTCCACGCCTGAGCCTCGCCCTCGTCCTCGTCATCTTTCTCCTCTCCTCCCTCGCCGCTGCCTTGGCCACCGCTGGACGCAGCTCCTGCAGGACCCGCACCGGCACGCCGCAGCACCGCCGCACGCGCCGCCAGCTGCAGCTGCATCGGGTTGACGCACACGGCGAAGGTGAAGGAGAGGGGGATGTGGTGGAGGGAGAGGGGGACGGGGTCGCGCTCGTGCGGTGGGTGAACCAGGACATCCTCGCCGCGGATGGTCAGCTCAGGGCGGCGGACGTGCTGGAGGGCCGCCATCACCGCCCACTGCGCCACGTCGTGTACGTTGCCGTCGTCGTTCAAGATCAGCACCTCCGCATCGATGCTCCAGACCCGGCGGCCAGGAATCACGCACAAGCCCTCCGTCTCGATGACGCTGCCGGAGAGGAGGCGGGTGAGGTACATGCTAATTTGCTTGATTGCCTTTGGCTGGTCCAGAGGATCGCGCTCGTGCAGCAGCTGCCGCGCGTGGACCTCGAAGAAGCCATGCTTGGGCCGGAAGGGCATCGGCTCAACAAGGTCGCAGGTGACAGTGGCCGTCGCCACCGTGTTCCCACATTTCACCTGCACCATGTCACGCGACAGCAGCGGGAACTCAATCTCTATGAGACGGAGCTGGTTGGCCTCCCGCTGATCGGGGCGGAGACCGGCCTTCCAGGCTGTTTGGGCGAACTCTACGTTGCGCTGTACAAGCGCATCGGCTGGTACCGGGACGGCGGGGCGGTACAGCATGGACGCACGTCTTCTCTCTTTTCTACTGTTGAAGAACTCACTTTTTTCCCCCCGTTTTCTTTACAAAGTGCGGCGCGAGAATGAAGTGTAGGTGGCGTGTCCGTGTGGGCATCGTTGACGCGCACGAAAAGGATTAAGTCGTCATGGGCACAGATGCGGGGGGGGGGGGGGCGAAAGGGAGAGAAGAAGAGACAAAATGCGAAAGTGAAGCTTTAAACGAAGAGTTTTTAGAACACTTGTCTGATTGTTTCCTTCCAATTTTTTTTTTTTTATCGTCAGAGAAGGTGCAAGCAGTGATGTGCTTGGACAACTTGTTATAGAAATGGTGGGTTTTGTGAACTCAGCAGCAGAGTTGCCGCCAGACCTGATATTATGATTATCCCCCGGCACTCACCCTTTGCGCGCCAAGCTCTGAAAGGCGAGCTCATTTTTCTTACTCTTTCATTGCGAAAACGTGCATAAATACACACACATGCACACACATAGGTGTTTGCGAGAGAGAGAGCAATAAGAACAGCGGGTTTATAAGAGAGAGACAAGCACCTGCTACACCTGCTAATTTCGTCACATCAATTAAGCACGCAGCGAGGATCGAAAAAAATATATCCAAAACTCCAACTTCGTTTTTTTTTATATATGTTTCTTGTTCGAAGGAGGAAACAGGGAACCAAACACACACACACACACACACACACACACAGAAACCTAATGCTTCTGTTCTTTCTAGGTTCACCCAAAAACGCATTGAGCGACCCTTGAAAAAAAAAATAAGCCTTGCGTGCGTGTGTGCGGGAGGGAGGGAGCAAAGCGCCTTACAGCTGAAGCGGCCCGCTGTCTTCGTCGCCGCCGACGGTGTACACGGACACGGCGTAGTCGGGGTCTTCCTCCTCCGCAAACTGCTGCTTCAGCAGGGCCGCCGTGGTGGCCGGCAAGTCCGCAGCCAACTCCTCCTCCCCCTCCTCCTCCTCCGTCGATGCGTCACCGCCGCTGGCAAAGAACGTTCGTCGTGTCGGATGCGCCGACGACGGGGACTGCGCTGCTGCCCATCGCGATCCCTTCGCCGCCGCCGCTGCCGCCCTACCGGTCTCCTCTGCCTTCTGCACCACATCCTCACTACGCACGCGGAAATCGTGATCGGTGTCGTACATGGAAAGGTTTGGCGCACACAGGGTGGCCAGCGTAGCGGACTTCCAGTCGTCGAGGCCCGTCAACGTTTTGTGCGGGGCGGCGCTTGTCGCCCTGGCTGCCGCGGAGGCCGCGGTGGAGCTGGCGAGAAAGGCAGCGTAGTCTTCCTCGCTCAGGGCGTCTTCGCTGTCCTCGGAAACTTGGGCAGCGACCGCCTGTGACGCTGCCAGCCCTACTGGGTTGAGACTGCGCCACACCCCGACACCACCTGCTGCCGCAGCTGCCCCTCCACGCAACCCGGTCGTCTCTTGATAGGGGTTCTGCGCGGAGGTGGGCACGAAGGGGACGATGCCGTCCCCCAAAGACCGTCCGTCCTCGCCCAGCAGCCGCATCGAGTTCGCATCCTTCTCCAGTAGCCGCCGCTCCCGCTCATCATGCTTTTCACGGAACTCCTCTCGCTCTTTTGTGCGCTGCTCGTTGCCGCGCCGCTGGAGGTGGCTCTGGCGGCTTAAGTGGATGGTCATGAGGGTGCGCATGGCCAGCCGCACATCGTTTTCCACCATCGCCGCATCATCAAATGTGTACGGCGTCGTCTCGGCAGCAGGGGATGCTGGAGGTGCGGCATCGCGGCGCTTCCGCTCTCGCGTTGGCGGAGTGGCGGTGGACGCGTACGCCACGTCACAGGAAGAGGACGCAGACATCGACGGCGTGGTGGCCACCGAGGCAGCAGATTTCTTTTTTCGGCCGCGGGTCTTTTTTGTTGCTGCTGCGGGGGACGTCGCCGAGTGGCGAGAAAGTGCGCGAGCACTCCACGTAGAAGCGCAGGCGAGCGTCACAGGGGCGGAGGAGGATAGCGTGGAGGGGACACGCAACCACGATCGTAGCAGCGGTGCGTGTCCGAGAGGCAGCGGGCCCGTGCACAGGAAATGAAATGCACGGCTCATACTGCAACCTCAAACTATCCCTTCTCGCCCAAAAAAAATTTAAAACGCACCTTTTAAAGGCTTGCTGATTTGTCCTCTTGTTATCGTCCAAAAGTACGCAAAATACGCTCTCAGATCTGCATAAAAGAGCAGATCAATAAATACATATATATTTATATGTTATGTAAAGAAAATGGGCCAAGGCGGCCAGGAAGAGCAACAGCACACCCGCGGCGAGTGCGTGTGAAGCAGCACCCGCTGGTTGAAGCTCCGCGAAAGACGTATGCGTACCTGTGTGTATGCCTGCTTGGCGAGTGCGAGCACCTTCACTTGCAATTACGCACACACATACAGAGAGAGAGAGGAAGCCATGGAGCGGTAGAGGGGAAAAGGAAATGTTACATTTGTAGAAAGAGGAGACCAAGAGAGAGAGAGAGAGAGAGAATGAAAACGAAGTATAGTTACAGCACAGAGCAAGTCCTCGATCTAGGACCTTTCGCGTTGTTTTAAATATTCACAAGACGCAGTCCATTTGTAGACTGAAGAGCAGCAACTTACCTTAAGTACACGACACAGGAATACACTGCCCATGTTGCGCTGATGATCCTTTGTTTGTTTGTCTGTTTGTTTTTCACCCACGCAAGATACCTCAGAGGTGAGGTGGCGCAGGGAAAAAAAAAAAAGTCCTACAACCCAGCATGGCTCGATAGTTGGAACGGTATGTACGCTATTCAAACACTCACGCTGGATGTGCGCGCTGCGACACCAGATCACTAGCATGCCATTCCGTGTTTCTTTGTTTTCTTTTTTCAGTAATATTTGGTTTTACGCCTTCGAGGAAGCGCTTTCGTTCGTGACGGCGACAAAGAGAAAAGGTTTATATGCAAAATAATAATAAAAAGACATAAGCAAAAGGAAGCCCATCGGAGTCGCCCTGCATTCAAGAACATAGAGAGAACAAACGTAACTACTGGCGACTAGGAAAATGAAAAATAAAAGGAAGAGCTTTGGTTTTTCATCGGAAGCACAAAGTGCACAATAGTAAAAAGTTTGAACACGCTTGTACTTGTTGTCAAAGAAATGTACGGAAGTGCTCTTCTGTCTCTCTCTCCCTCTTCGTAGAGACAAGCGGGGAGAGGGGAGAAAGCAGTCACGAAAAGTACCAAAGAGAGAACACAATGGACTCTTTTTTTGTTTGTTTGTTTGTTTCTGGTTCACATCACATAGAAAGGCATTTCTCGCCTTCTTTACTACTCTCTCAAGCAAGTAACCAGAAAATGAAAAAAGAAGCCCCCCTTATTCCTTCTTCCTGAGGGTGCACGGGCGTGCGTGAGTATGCGCCGGCGATAAAAGCACCCACAACGCATACAAAGATGCAGCACCTGTGCAGTGTTGAGTGGAAGAGAGGGAAATCAAAAAGAGGGACAAAAGAGTAAACATCGAATAACAAATGTAAAATAATAAGAATAAGAGAAAAAAAAAAACAGGTGCAACGCCATAACGAACCACCGACAAGCATCAGACGGAAGGGGTTCAAGGTTCGGGCAAATAAAGAAGCATTGCAGAAGAAGACTCCCATAGTGGTAAAAAAAAAAGAGCCGTGCAGCTATAGAGAAGGTAGAGCCGACATGGAGAAAAACACACATGAAACAACAAGACGGGTGCAGAGATAACCAAAAGGTGTTTTGGTTTAAAGCCCAATAACAGCAGCAAAGATGGAAAAGTAAAAAAAAAGGCATCTGCCGTCTGACCCTTGTCGGCATTTTGTGTGTTTTTTCCCCCGAATTTCAAATACTGTGTGGAGCAGTATTGAGGCTATCCTTTGTTCTCTCCCCCTCTTCTCCTCGCCCACACCGCTTTTCAGTCGAGTAGCAATGCGTGGCCACCGCTACAGCCACACCCGTACACGACGCACGGAGGGAAGAACGGGGGGGGGAGGGAGCTTCTTCTGCGTTGACAACTGTTCTCGTTTTCTGTCTTATTTGTCGCCACCTTCCATCACTCCCAGTGGAACCCGCATACGACCGCGTAGTTGCCAACGGAGAGCACTGCTTCGTCCGTGGGTGGGGATTAAACGGATGGAGCTGCCATCTTTGCGAAAAAGAGAATATATATATATATCGTACCATACTCGCACATGTGCACGTGTGAGAGTTACAAGACTTCACCGATGACAAGGCGAAAAAAAAAGGAAACAAAAAAGCAGCTACTATGGCAGAACGTGTTCGGTGAAGTCGAGAGAAAAATATAAAAAGAAAGTTTAGTTCGCCGGCAGCGTAGTTGGATTGTGTGTATATATATAAATGGTTGGTTTTTGTTTGTTTGTTTGCTGGTTCCTCTTCTTCTCACAGGTGAAAAACGTAAAGACGACCTCGCACAGACATCCACACAAATGAGCCCTCGGCCGCCAGGAACCCCGTGCACCCTCCTCTATCTGAAATTGTTTTCTTATCAGCTTGGCAAACCCAAACGCACAAATAGAGAGAGAAAGACATATTAAAAAAAAAAAAAAACACTTAGCTGTACACATAGAGAGATAGCTGCTCTCTCGTTTTAGTTGTTGGTTTCAAGCAAAAAAAAAAGGAGCATCCTCTTCCGTACCTTTTCGTGTCGAGCTTCACGGGTATAAGGGTGCGAAGCTGACAGGCCTGGCGGGATCGATTGTACAGGAAGAGGAATAGACAGAACAAAAAAATGGATCCCCTAGGCAGACGGCGGCGGGGGGGATGCAATACGAGAGCAGCACCTTATTGTTGTGGTGATGGTTCTCATGTAAAGCGAACATCCTTGCTTGGGAAGAAGAACACGTCAAGGAATAAGAGAACACACACACCAAAAAAAAAAAAGGAGGAGAAAATTTTTTTTGCAAGAAACGAGGGGAGAAAAAGAGGGAGGCGTTACGAAAAGAGAAAAAAAATGGAAAACAACAACCAGTGGCTGTACTGCTACACCTTCTTACGTGGAAAACAACGACGAGAGGAGAGGATTGAAAAAAACCAAAAACGAAAAAAGGAAGAAGAAAAGAAAACATGTTTGGAAGGGGACGTAGATAATAACAACAAAAAAAAGTAGCCAGACTAACGTCACACACAACGAGCTGGTCGGTCGTCGCTTCTTCGTTCTTTTTTGTTTGCTTGTTTGTTGCGCCTCTTCGCCTCCTCTCCCACCTCATGTCGATCTGTATCTCTTTGAGACTGAGCGGAACACTGAAGGACGAAAGGGGCTTGCAGACACGCACATACACACACGCACATCCGCGTCCACATAATAATAAAAAAACCGCGACGACAGGGACAAAAACGATAGAGAGAGGAAAAAAAAGGAAGTCGACACCATCAAAAAAGTTTAGAAAACAGAAAAAAAAAATAGGGAGTAATCGGAAAAGGAAAAAATAAAGAGATGAGGAGCACGGGAGCATGCACACATAAAAAAGAAGAAGAGAAGAGAACACACGGAGAAGGATAAAACAGCTTATCGTCAAGCGCAAGCCCAAACACCAATTACGTTATATAATCTTTCGCGAGCACTTCGACAAGAAGGAAGAAGAAGCATAGAGAGACGATGTAAACGCACCGCAAAATTGAACTAATCAAAACTAATAACTAGCCAATAATCAAAGAATGGAAAAAAAAAACGGCAGAAGCCAGCTGGCCAAGGGACGAAATAAAAAAATAAATAAAAACAAACAAAAAATAGAATGCTTCGCTGTGCATCACAGCCACCACACGTTGCTTTTTTTTTTTTGATACGGAAATACGGGCAACAACAAACCAGTAGAGGAAAAGGATTGAGGAGTTGACGATGAGAAAAAAAGGGCTTGCCTCGGAACGTCTCTACCTCTCGAGGTGCGTGTGTCGACGCCGGCATTCAACATAGAAACACACCCACCCTCACACCACTTTGCGGAGAAGAAAAGAAAAGAAAAATGGAGCACTGTGCACAGCAGGAAAACAAGATAAGGAGATTCCCAAGTCCTGGGAATTCTCACGTTCTCTTTGTTTTTTTGTGTTTCTGCATGCTGACTTTGCTTCTTCTAATCTTTATCCTCACATGCTCGCATGCACGCCTACATCTACACACACACACACACACACACCTTCGAACACGAAGCGCACAGGAAAGGGCGAGGCTAAGCAAGCACAAACAGACAACAAGAACCAGAAAAAAATAAAAATTACATGCGTCAGAAGGGGAAAAATAGAGAAGGAGAGGAGAGAGGTGAGTAAAAAACAAGAAAGAAAAGAGAAGCAGATCTTAAATCTCCTCTCTCCCCCCCCCCCGCCTTCAAGCGCCACCCAGCCGGACCAAAAAAACAGAAAGAAACTTTCTCTTGTAGTAACAAGATAAATCGGAAAAAAAAAAAAGAGCGCACATCAATGTTTTTTTTTTGGCAATGTGCACAGTAATGGTCCGGTGCAAGGCGCGAGTGGTGGGAGAGGCAATCATAAAAGAGAACGGGGGAAAAAAAACAGAAAAACAGGAGCCCAAAAGAGAAGGAAAGATAACAAAGGAAAAGGAAAAGAGGGAACCCTTGTGTGGGTGAGGGGTTCGACTGGATTGGGAGAAGAACTGGAAACGGTGAATGAAAGAATATATATATATATATATCTGGAAGCGGGTAGTCTTCTTTGTTTGTTGACGATGAAAGGAGAAAATGGCACGAAAGAAACACAAAACATTGAACAAAACAAACAAACAAATAAACAACAACAGAAACTGCCGCTATCAAATAAACACACCGCATGCAGGGCGCGAGGTCTTAAGCAATGGGAAAAGAAGAGGGGGTGTTTCTCCTTTCCATTCGTTAAATGTTGTTTCGAAGGGTTCACCCCCCCCCCCCGCCAAATGCTCGTTCGGGTGCTAACAGCAGACACGTCTTCTATAAGTTTTTTCTTTTTTGTTTGTTTTTTTGTTCTGAGACTATGACGGTCACCTGTCGTGTCTATTCAGTCACCCAACCTCAATACAACCCTCTACGTTCACACTAACAACCGAGGTGAAGCTCACTTGTTTGGACGCTGAACAGCAGTTGTTTTTTTTCGCTTTTTTGGAAAAAAAAATCTGCGAGAAAGGAACAAACAAATCTTGAGCCGCGACATCGGATGAAGGCGGGAAAACGAAGGGGAAAAAACGAAGGAACGAAAGCACTGGGCATTTAAGTGAAGAGAAAAAAAAAAAAAAACTAACAACGCGTTGCATGCAAAGGCAACTAGTAAAACGAATTTATCGCTTCCAAAAGGCAGAAAGACGAGGCGTGAAAGAAAGAAAGAAAAAAGAAGTTTAGGGCGGAGAAAGCAGCAGCAGCAGCAGCGCAAAACCTGCCAGAAAAGGGGGAAAAGGGGGTGGGGAGGTTGAAGAACCTGGAGAACATCGCAAAGACAAGATGATGAAGTTCCCTTGCTTTCTCTGCTCACTTCTGCGCGCGTGAATAATCCTGTGAGGCTGAGTGCAGTGGTAGAAGGAGCGCCTTGAAAAAGAGGGAAAGAGAAAAAAATCACTGTGAAAAGCAACGCCGACGTGAAGGCGATGTACCTTCAAATCACTACCGTGAAGAACAAAAGCAAAAAAAAAAGGAATGAAGGAGCAGCATGCGTGTCCCATTTGTGCTTTACATTGTCCTTCTTCTTTTCTTCTCTTCTCTTCTTGTTTCTCGCCCACGGTCGTGGTGTGTGATTCAATTGACGGAGTGAGAAGTTATCCAAGGCAGGTCAAGATAGAGCAGCTGCATTGTTACTCAGAGTAACACAAATGCAGAGACGCAGACACACAGACACACGCAGGCGGTGATCATGCCACCTTGCTGCTCAGTATTGGTGTTCCATCGGTCGACCTTACCACGTTCATTCCCACATTGGTTTTCATCCTCCAATAACCGCTTTTCCCATTTCGCCGAGCCATTTTGTCACCCACTGCAATATATATATAAGGAGAGAGAGAGGGTGTTCAAAAGTCAAACACAACAACGGCCATCTCCCCGCTCTTCGTTTCCTTTTTGGGTTTTCCCCGTTCTTTGAAAAAAAAAAAAAGAACATGTTAAGTTTTGACACTTCTCCCCCATAATGTGGGGTGGACGTTGTGGAGAGTAGTACTTTACCCTTTCAATACATAGATAGTAAAACACAGTATACACGCACTGCTTTGTTTACTTTATTTTTAATTGTTGTTGTCTCAGAAGGTCAAGTGGAGCCGCCATCTTTTTTTTTTTTTTTTTCATCATACGGTGTTGTCTATTCATTCACGTTTATTTCTTCTGAGCTGCCCTTACAGACGTTGGCTTTCAGTCACGGGTGGCATGACAGTAAAAATGAGAAACCACGCAGACACACAAAAGTAAAAGGAACAGGAGAAGGAGAACACACACACACACACACACACGCATATATAGTGGCTGTCAGGAAGAAGGAGAAAAAAAAAAGGAAAGGGTACCATTCATATACCAGATAATTCCACGAAACAACGACAGAAAAAGAAAAGGAAAACTACTGCAAGTGTATATAAAAGTTGATCGCGGACAACTACAGGAATTTTCTTTCCTTTTGTTTTCTTTATACTCAGTATTTGAAGGAGTAGGAAACGAAAAAGAAGAAGGAACACACCTATAAAGGTTAAAGTAAAAACGGTACATATATATATATATATATATATATATACAAATGCAGGTTAAGTAAGCGCTTCACGTTTGCATTTGAGAGAGACTCAAACGCAATAGAATTAAATTAAGCAGAGGAAGGCCAGCTTGGACAGAGGTAAGAGGAGACAGTCGCACCGTTTCATTAAAAAGCATTTGAAACAAGAACAAAAACATTTTTTTTGTTTCATAAACGGACTTCTCACGAATAGCTGTCGCGAGTGTAGAGCTATCTTGGGCAATTTCGTTTTCTCCATGCACACGCGCAGACACCTCGTCGTAGATCACATCGAAGAGATTGAGAGAGAGTGTGAAAAGACGCAGGCGCTCCCGTTGGGAAATAAAAAAAAAAAGGAAGGAGAACGCAAAAAGAATAGGGGCACAGCTAGACCCAACTACATCGATGCACGTGGTCTTTTGATAAGGTAAAGACGCGCACACAAACAACGTAGAGTGGGAAAGAGAAAAAAATATATAAAGGGAAGGAGGGGAAAGAAAAAGGGCGTGTGAAGGGCAGTGTTGTAACCTAATCAGGAGATACCAAACGAGAGGAACAGAAGCTATGGTAACGATGGGTCATCATCATACCCAGAAAAACAATAATCGGGAAAAAAAGAAAAGAAAAAAAACAAAGGATGCCCACGTTTGCTTGTTTGTTTGTCTTTGCACATGCAACGTTCGGCAACGATGAAAAAAAACAAAAGAGAAAAAGAGAAAAAAGAGGAGTTAGGAGAAAGCAAGCTGTCGTACACACATGAATTAACGTGCCCGGTACACGACCTTGATAGATAGATATCAAAAAAAAGGAGAGTGGAAAAAGGGGGAAGAAGAGGATGTCGACATGGAAAAAAAAAAGACCATTACGTCTTCACGGTCGAGAAAAGAGGGCAACAAAGAGAAAAAGAAAAAAGAAGAAGTGAAAACGAGAAGAAGCACACACACAGAAGTAACGAAGAAAAAAAAAAAAGAAGAGAACGGGAAGAGCGGGGAGAAAGGTATACAAGACCATCTTTATTTTCTGCATCTTGACGCTTCTGAAGGCGCACATTCATCGCACCCTAGCCCATAGTATTTGGTACATGATACAAACATATACACACACACCTTGAGAGGGAAAGATCTCCTGTACGCGTTGAAAGAGAAAGCAAACAGAAAAACAAAATAACATCAAAAGAAAAAAAAGTAATAGCACAAAAAAAAGTGGGAAAAGTGGAAAAAACTAATGAAAGAAAACACGTTCTACTTATCATTATGAACGTTATCGAACCACGCAGATAGAAAAGAGGAGCGTGAGGTAAAAAAAAAGAAACAAAAACTTTGGAGCGAATAGAGAGAGCGTGTAAAAGTGGCAAGAGAGAAAATAGGAGGTGAAGAGAAAAAAACCACGGAAGTAACGTATGTCGTTTCTTTGTTGGCCAATCTTTTCGCCTCTTGTTCTTCTTCTTCTTCTCACTTTTTTTGGTAGTGAAAGAAAATTTGTGTAACCAACGGCGTCGCGCTCCTCTTCTCCAAAGTAAACTTCAAAGCCTCTGGGGTAGTACTGCAGAGGGAGAAACAAACAAACAGAAAAAAGAGCAGAAAAAAAAAACGAACATTGAGAAGAAGAAGGCAACCACCGAACCTCGACGTGGAAGAAGTAGGGTCAAGAATGAAGAAGAGCACGGCGGTGCTGTGTTCCTGTTGTTGCTGTGGTCATCTTCATTTGCTGGTTGTTGTTGTTTTCCTTCTCTCTTCCTTTTTTTTTATTTTTCATTCTTAATGTGCGACCGTGTTGGTGGTGGCCACACCGAAGGAATCGCGCTGACGCCGCGCACCATCGCGATGAAAACTCGCGAGGGCGTCGAGATCGATGACGTTGCAGCGATGTCCCGCGCTGCCCGCTGTGCCCTCCGAGGAAGCGATGGTGCCGATGGAGAACATGTCCTCGCTTATCGACAACTCACAGAGGCTGCTCTGCGTCGTCTCGGCGGCCGGCCACGACAGCTCCTTGTCCGCGCGCTTGTTGCTGCCTTCGGCGGGCGAGGGCGATGAGGCCGTATTGGCCCACTCCATCAGCGTGGTCGTTGACGTGGGGCCGAAGAACGCGCGCACGTCCGCGTCGCTTGCCGCCTCCGCCCACATCGCGGCCGCGGCGTCGTCGACTGCGGCAACGGTCGGTGCAATGGCGTTGAGAGGCGCCTGGCGCACCGGCACACGTGGCGCGCTCAGCACTCTGGGCGAGCAGCTAGGGAGGTGGCGCACCGGTTTACCCTCAGGGCAGAACGGATTTGTGCGCGCTGCGGTGCTGAGGGCCGGTGGGACGCGTGCGGGACGCATGGGAGGACACAGCAGTGGCCGCACCGTCTCCTGGGTCGCTGCGGGGCTGGCGGTGGCCACCGCCTCGCTTTCCAACGGGGTGTAGGTCGACATGGTCATGGCGAAGGGGCGAAACATCGAGTCAGCGGACGGCATAGGCTGTGCAGTGTTGAGGGCGGTGGTGTTGCTGCTGCCCTCTTTCATGGAGCTCCCACGACTGCACGGCAGCACGGGAAGCACACGCACCGCGGCGGATGCGCGGACGGGCACGGGAACAAAGACGTCTTCGGCAAGCTCCGCCAGCACGTGCGACGACTGTGCAGTGGGAGGACGACTCAGCAAGGCAGAGCTGTTGTTGTTGTTGGCGCTGCTGATGTTGCTGCCGAGGCGGTGAGCGCACACCGCGACTTCGGGCAGCCGGGCTGGAGAGCTGGAGTGGATGTGAGGCTTCGTGACATAATAGCTGCGTGCGGCGACGGTGCTGTGGGAGGCCTCATCGGCCTCGTCCATCGAGCGCGGTAATGCGGTGGACATATGGCGCGTGTTTTTTTTGGTGGTTCTGCTGTATTTTTTGGTGGTCCTTCTGTGCTGGTCTTTCGGGTTTTTTTTCCTTCCCTTTTCTTTTGGCAGGCGTCAAAAACACGGAAAGAAAGACAGATACAACACTTCTTTTACAGTTCGCAAAAGAAAAAGAAACAAAAGCTAAAAAAAAAAAAAGAGAGACGATTAATATATCTGTTCACAGGAAAGAAATGAAAAGAGATCAGCAAAATTATTTTTGAAGATCAATATTTTACTCGGGTGAGAAAATTGACACACAAAGAGAGAGAGAAAGAAATCAAAACAACACACACAAAAGAAAAAGATATGCACAAATGTCAAGCTTTGTTTTTCCCCTTTCAAGGAACACAACAGCCAGGTTTCTTTTAAGGGAAATTTGTGGGAAATAACGGAGAAAAATACCTCGAGTAGAAATTCACGCGCAAAGTCGACTCGTTCTGCTCGGGTGAGGTATTCTTTCTTTCTTCAATTCTTCTCCTTGTATCTCTACACAAGTTTCGTCGAGAAGCTGCACAGTGTACGATGGGGGAAAGGGAGGAGGCTAAAAATTGGATTGGCGTTGAGAGAGAGAGTGAGAGAGAGAAAAAGATAATAACAAAAGAACACTGCAAGCAGATGGAATAATAACAAAAAAAAAAGATAAAATGATAAGTTGGAAAGATGCGCGAGGTCAGCTGAAAGAAGCGTCGCTCAACTTTCAAATTTCAAAAGAAAAAAAGAGAACAAAGAGAGGGGAGAAAGCGATGAAAAAAGTAATAACAATAATGAAAGAAAAAGAAAAAAAGGAAAAGAAGAAAATAACAAAGAGATTTTTTTTTTTTTTTAGTTTCGAGAAAAGAGAAAACAAAAAGAAGGAGAGGTGGACGAAATCCTCCTTTGGTGAAATGTACTAAGTCAAATACAAAAAAAACGAGCAGGATATGCAAAGACGTGAATTTGATACTTGATTAGCTCTGCAATGCAGGACGTATGAGCGGCAAAAGGAAAAAACGGAAGTAGAGCGAATAAACGTAAGTTTGATACAGAGACGCAGAGGGAGAAAGGGAATGCGCCAGAGAGAGAGAAAGAGAGAGAAGGTGGAGGTAAAGGTATGAAATAAGGAGGGAGAAAAGTGTCAAGCACTCTATAGGCTTTTACATCTATATTTAAGGATGCGACTTAGTGTGGTGCTACAGGGGAGGACTCGCCGAATGGGCAAACCTGTATCGCCGGCACAGCATAACGAAAGGAGCACGTCTTTGATTAACGCCAAAGGGCTCTCTTTCTCTCTCTCTCTATTGATTAATAATCACACACACACACACACACACACCACGAGAATGTCAATAGCGGCAGAATGCGCTGCTCCTCATCGTTCATCTACAAGTGTGTGTGTGTGTGTGTGTGTGTGTGTGAATGGACGCGTATGCCATGAATGGGAGCCATCAGAAGACACCAACCTGCGCACATACAAACGCACATGGCGTGCCGCCCAAGACGCACCTTGTCGAAGCACCGCTGAGAAAGTCACAATACGAAACTAGGAGTAAGTACTGACTCTGTAAGAGACAGTTCTTTTTTTTTTTTTGTACTGTTTTTTTTTTTTGTTTGTTTTATAATCTCGTAAAAGGAGCATCACCGGAAAGGAAAAAGAGAAATGAGGGTAGGGCCTTACTTCTTGGCCTTGCGGGCCGCGATCGCCTTCTGCATGCGCTTCTTCGCGCCGTCAGTGGCGTCGGCCTTCTTGGCCTTCTTCTGCACGCGCTTCAGCGCGACGCGGTGCCACGACACCGGCGTCTTCGCGTCCTTCTCGTCGAACGCCTTGCGCGTCCAGAACGCGCGAGAGCGGCGCGCAACGCGCAGCTGGTAGCGCTCAAAGTCCGTCGACGTCGCGCACGCCTTCTTCGCCGCAACGCGGTGCGCCGTGCGCGTCTGCGCGTACTTCTCCAGCGCCTTGGACGACTCCAGCGCAGCCTTCAGCGCCTTCGTGTTGCAGTTGCGCGGGATGTCGATGCAGAACTTCAGCGGCTCCACGTTCTTCAGGTTCTGCACGTGACGCCACATCTTCTCGTCCTCCGTGTTCTCCACCAGAACGCGGTTCGCGTCAACGATGTCGACGATCACACCAACGCGGTCCTGGCGGGGGCCGCGGAGGATGCGCACCAGACGGCCGGCACGGATGTAGTGGGACTTGACCATTATGCACAAGCGATACCCTGCGTGTGTGTGTGCGTAAAGATAGAGTGTGTAGAGAGAGCGTGTGTGTGTGTGTGTATGTATGTGGTAATTTGGCAGCGCAGCCGGTGTGGAAATCGACGAAGGCAAGGAGAAGGAAGAAACAATAGATAAGAGGTGAGAGAGCAGTTGCAGAGAGGGTTGGAGGGCCAGACACTACCGTGACAGGAAAGCTGAAGTAGAGGAAAAAAAAGAGCTTTGACATGCCCGACAGATTTTAGGTCTCGTCGACATGCTGCGCCTGTTGATGCCTGAAAGAGAAGGTGCGGCGCGGATTTCAGAGAGTCTACATCTCACAGCGCTGCTGGAAAGATGAAGTTGGCTCTCAGCGCTCGTGATAGCTTGCCTGATCGGTGCTCAGGAGAGGTGAGAGGTGTTCTGCGCTTCACAGAGTGCACGAGAACGTCAGAAACAAAATCAATCACCAAGACAAAGCGCCTCAATGAGCCGGTCGTTGTTATGTTGCACGTGTTGGAAATCGGACTTGACTCAAGCAAGCAAAGCAAAGATAAACAGAAGAGTGAATGAAAATACAGTGACACGATATGAGCGAATCGTACTGCGGACAAGCAACGTGTGTACAACAGCAGCAAATTACAAAAGCACAAAAACAGCCCGGAAGAAAAGAGAAGAAAAGAAAGAAAAAAGACACCTCAGAGTTACTACTCACTACCTGTCCAAACGCGTATCTTTTCTTCTTTTTTTTTTTCTCTTTTCTCTGCTTTGCAGCAGTGCGGGACGGCATCGCTATCGAAGCTCAGAGAAGATGACGTTCACATCCTTCATCAAAAGCGAGGAGGAGTTCAATTGATCGTACAAGGAGTACGTCTCATACACGTAAAAGGCCACGCTCAGCGGGTTCTGCGCGTAGATGCGTTGCATGGACGGGAGCGAGATCAGTCCGGCACCGATGGGCGTCTCATCGCCGTCACGCGGCCGCACTTCTGTGAGATTCAGCCGCACAAACTGCTGCGACATCGCTCCGGGCCACTTGCGCAGCACCAGCTGCTCCGTCCACCGCAGGCTGCCACTGGCGCTGTGGTAGCTCGGCAGCGTCTCCCCATGCACCACCTGCCATCCACGCTGGTCCAGCAGCGTCACGCTGACCTGAAAGGAGGGGGAGACGCCTGTGGTGGTCTCATATACCATGGGAAAGCCCCGGATGGTGCCCAGCACCAGCGTGCACAAACATGTCTTCTGCGACAAGTTCAGCAGCGGTCCGCGTGAGGGGAATGGATTGCTCACCCGGGTGTCCCGCACGACGAAGGAGGCGTTGGTGTCGAAGCCGAATTGCGAGGCGATTTTGCCAATCGCATTGAGGTCTAAGTTCTCCAACCCAGCCAGTGCGCCGGCGTCTGACCGGGACAAGTTAAACGGCAGAGGTGGTGCCTGCTGCTGCGCCGGTGCTTGTTGCTCGCTGCCGCCGCCGGTGAGTCTTCCCATGGTCACCGGGACGCCGTTGGCGCGCACGAGGACCTGCTCGCCCTTGTCCTTGTCGAAGGCGACAATCATGCCCTCGCTCTGGTCCACCGGGGCGCTGCGGCTGATGAAGCGATAGACGGGGAGGGTAGCGTGGATGAGCGGCAGCTCCTGCGATGGCAGCATCTGACGGTTCGTGATGCACGTGGTGTTCACCCAGTAGTGGAAGGGCAGGTCCGTGGCATCGGAGATTTGCGGCACCTGATTGTGTACCTTGATCAGCACCGGCGCGGAGGGCTGCTGCGATCCGTTCACCGTCAGCTGCATCTCCAACGTTTTCATGCACGCCTGGGTGGTCAGAGCCCAGGTGGCGCTGAAGTAGACGCGCTGCTGCGGACGCACCGTGATGACCTGTGACGGCTCCGTCGCAATGCAGTTCGCCGCCGATCGCAGGGGCACCAGCTGCATGGCCAGCGAGCTCGACTCCGTCATGTTCATCGCGCAGAGCACGTTCGACACAATGTACTCCCCGGTGCCGGTGAGGAAAAACGAAGGGTAGTAGAAATCCACCGTCGACACACGCACCGTGCCGTAGTTGTACTCGAGCGGGGTAAAGTTGAAGTCCGGCGGCTCATCCAGCAGACTGCTGTGGATTTCCACTTCGGCCACCGCGTGCACCGTGGAGGCGTCGATCGCGGCCAGGGTCGGCAGGATGTGGACAGTGAACTTGGCGTACTGTCGGTTCTCCGCCAGCATTGCCTGTGCGTTCATGATGCCGAGGCCCAGCACGCTCTTCTTGTTTGACCTCATCACGGCCACCTCGAGCATGAGAACAGGATCGTCCTCGAGGGGGACGGCAATGCCGGCCTCGTCTGGCCATTCAATCCCGGTCCACGTCTGCTGCAGGGGCTTCTGTGCGCGGCCAAAGACTAGCTTCTGCGGCGGTGTCGACCCGTGCTCCTTGAGCTTGTTGCTGACCGTCATGAAGATCGGCTTTCCGCCACCCCACTGCCGACGCGCCCGCGACGCCCACTGGTGACTGTCCTCCGCCGTATCGATCAAGGCGAGCCGCCGGACGAATACCTTAAAGGTCTCACTGGGCGCGCTTGTCGCCATTGTGAGGGCGGCGGTGGTGCTTGCAGAGGCCGTCGGTGACGCGGAGGCTCGCGAAGTGTTGGATGCAGAGATGGACATCCGATGAGAATACGGGGAAAGACGAAAAGCAAAGGAAAAATGTAGTGTATATATATATATATATATATGAGTGAATGCCAAAAGAAAAAAAAAGGAGAAGATAGATTTCTACGGCAAAGAATGGCAGAGCTGCCCGTCGTTGTCCTGTCACACACTCTCTCTCTCCTTCTGTTCAGTTTTTTTTTTTTCTTTGCAAGATGCGTATCTATCTATGTATCGGTGCCGATGAATACGATGGCGTTCGCGTTCGTCGATGGTTCCACAGACTCCACTGCAACAAACCTTGAGGAGACTGTTTGAAGCTTCGACACAGAGAAGGTAACGCAAGCACAGGAGAGGGATACGCACTACGCTACATCTGAGTCTGTGCACGTACGAGAACACCTACAAGCGCATGCACAGCGGAGCGAGGGAGTCTGTGAAGGAAAGTTGTTTGCTGTACGAAGTGAATTGTCGTCGACGAGCTGCAAAAGGAAGAGAGAGAAAGGAGAGAGGAAGAAGAGCAACGGTAGGACAAAATAAAAAGTAATAAACTAACATGACTTTGGAGGACTATCTCAAGGCTCAAGATGAACACACCCTTGCTAGGTGCTAGCTCAAAAGCACGACACATGCCGAGGTCAAAGCGAACGTGAAACGTACCCCAAATAATAATAATCATTCTCAACCACACACACAACCACTATGGATCTTCTCGTTGTGCATAGCAGTGCAAGCCGCGCACAAGCAACCATGCGAAGGAGTGCGTTCACGCGGTTGTGATGCAGTGCCGCGGAGAAGGTGGATTGCCACGAGAGCCAGCCAGCATACATGCGGTGTGCCAGGAAGAAGAGAACTATTAAAACAAAAAAAAACCTCTCTGATCACACTCCTCATGCGCGAGGCTTGTATGTTATGGAATTCCTGTCTGTTTGTGCTTTTTTTTTTTTCGTAATTGTTGTATTGTTGGGTGACAGACGGTACCTTCGTTCTTGCAGAGCTCACCACCTTCAGCACAACTTGATTAGTATTCAAACGCTTATGGTCAATCGAGAACGACTACAATGCTCGCTTAGAATATACACCCAAACGCACGCCGCACTTTGGCCAGTGGTTTGACTCTCGCTTTCCTCGAATTGATTTTTTGTCTTCTTTGTCTTTTTACCCTCTTCTACGCTGACTTCGGCGCAGCAGCGCTACTACGCCGTTTCCTGCACAATAAGTGATCAGGCGTGGCGGTTGCGCTTAAGCGTGAGAAAGGAAACAAAAATAGGAACAGAAAGCCGTGTTTGAGTGGCCACTGATTGCCTAAGGCGGCTGACGGGCAGCGAAGCTCCAAAAAACAAAAAGCAAAGAAATAGTGTTCAGTATTCCTTTTTCCTTTTAGTTATTATTTAAGATCAACAATAAGTAACGCAGACCAGAAGCACTAGAAAAAAGGGGGCGAGAAACAACAACAAGCACACAAAAACACAAGAGAAGCATTAAAAAAGGTGAATGTGCAGCACAGAGAAAATCGACGATGACAACAACAACGACGGCAGATATATTATGAAAAAAAAAAAAAAACATCGACAAACAAAACAAAATTCCCCTCCTCTTTGTTTGTGGGGGGAAGGGCAAGCTGCCGTTGAAGCCATTTACTTTTGTCACGCCTACCCCATCCACTCCATTAGATCTGATTGTTCTTGCCGACTAGAGGGGGAAGAAATAAAAACTCGCGGCGGGTCTCTCGGAGGAGAAAAAAAAAAGGAGAATATAGAGACAAGACACAGCTGTAGCGGCGCACCGAGTACCTACAAGGAAGCCTTCATCTTCTCCGCCTCCGCGGCGGCCTTAGCGAGCGCGTCGGCCACCTGCTTCTCCGGCAGACCGGACTGCGCCGCGTTTGGCTTGCCGCCGCCCTTGCCAATAGACGACTTGGCCCACGTCACGGCGCTCAGCTTCTTCGCCACGAATTCGCTCGGCATCGCCACGATGGCCAGTGCCTTGTCGCCGTCACTGCCAATCAGGAAGACACCTGCCGGTCCCTTCACGGCGCTGCTGAAGGCGTCGGCAAAGGCCTGCAGCGCCTCCCGCTCCGCCCCAAAGTCGTCCACGCGGTGCACGAGGAAGGGCGTGGCGGCAGCGTCGTGGGCCTCGCCCAGTGCGGCACCAGCAGCCGTCGCCTTCTCCTTGGCCTCCGCCGCCTGCTCCTTCAGCGCCGCGTTCATCTTCTTGATGGCCGCATCGATGCTGTCGCGCAGCTCATTCTTCAGCACAAGCGGGACGGCGCTATCGCCGACCTTCTTGTTCAGCACCGACAGCGCCTTCACGTTGGCTGCCGTGGCGGCGTCCTGTGCCAACGTGTTGAACTGCGCCTGCAGCTCCGCGCCTGCCTGGATGGCCTTGTCGGCGTCCGCCTTGGTCACCACAACGATGCGGCGCACTCCCTTCATGAGGGACTCCTCGGAGAGGATGACAGCCTTGTCGGCCTCCTTCAGATCGTTCAGGTGCGTGCCACCGCAAAACTCCACAGAGTACTCGCGCCACTTCGCGTTCTCGGGGTCGGCAAGCATGTCGTTGATCGGCGCACCGATGGAGATGACGTTGACCGGGTCCGGGTACTTCTCACCAAACATGTGACGGAGGCCGTTAATCTTGAGGGCGTCTGCCAGGGCCACCTCCTCGCGGTAAACTGGCGCGCCGGCTTGGATGCGCTCATTCAGCGTCTTCTCCACGCGCTGCAGCTCCTCGTTGGACAGCTTCGCGTTGTAGCTGAAGTCAAAGCGGAGCATCTCATCCGTGACGAGGGAGCCCTTCTGCTGCACCTCCATGAAGCTATTCGGGTTCTCCTCCTCCAGCACGCGGCGCAGCACCCAGTTCAGCTCGTGGGTCGAGGTGTGGTTCACCGCGATCGGCTGGCGGCGCTCGTAGTCGACCTGCATCTGCACCACCGCCGAGGGTGGGATGGGTGCCGTGGAGTCCTTGCTGAGGTTGCCCACGTGCACCACGTAGCCCGCAACGTTGTACACCTTCTTGACCTCGAAGACGCTGTCCTCGGCGGCGACGAGGCGACCCGTATCGTAGATCTGACCACCCGCCTCAGCGTAGAAGTTGGTGCTCGTCGTGATAATGCCCACGCCCTCCTCACCTAGGCCGTTGTTCGGCTGCAGCAGCGACACAAACTTGCCGTTCTTCTTGTCGAACATCGCTATCACGTCGCCCGTCGTCTCCGCCCACGTGTACTTAGCGCCGTCCTCCGTCTTTGGGATGCCACGCGACTTGAGCTCCTCGATCTGGTGGACGTCGATGAAGGTCTTTGCCGCCGCAACACGACCGGCACTCACCTGGTTGGCCTTCATCTCCGCGTTGAAGCCGTCCAGGTCCACCGTCATGCCGGCCTTCTCGGCCAGCAGGCAGGTCAGGTCGACCGGAAAGCCGTAGCGGTCGTGCAGCACAAACGCCTCCGACCCGCTGATTACGCTCACGTTGGCCGCCTTCGCCTCGTCCACGGCGTGGGTGAAGTGCTTCAGTCCAATCTCCCACGTCTTGGCGAAGGACTGCTCCTCATCGGCCAAGACGGCCTTGATGCGCTGCACATTGCGTGGGTCCTGCAGGTGAGGGAAGAAGGGGCCGAGGGAGGTGCACACGCTGTCCACCAGCGCCGTGAAGAAGCCCGGCTTGGCGTCGAGGAACTGCACACCGTAGCGCACCGCACGCCGGATGATGCGGCGCAGTACGAAGCCGCGGCCAACGGAGTCCGGCATCGCACCATCGCCCACTGCAGTGGTCAGGCAACGGATGTGGTCGGCGACGACGCGATAGGCCACGACGGCGTCATTGTCTTTCTCGTCGCGGATCTCCACATACGACTTGGGGTAGCCGGTGACCTTCTGGATCTCCTCGAAGATGGGGATCCACGCGTCGGTGTCGTAGTTCGATTTGACGTCCTGCAGAATCGATGTCAGACGCTCCAGACCCATGCCGGTGTCGATGTGCTTCTGCGGCAGCGACACGAGCACGCCGTCGGCGCGGCGCTCGTACTGGATGAACACCAGGTTCCAAATCTCCACCACCATCGGGTCGTCCTTGTTCACGAGGTCAGCCGCGTTGCGTCCACCGATGCGGTCGAAGTGTAGCTCCGAGCACGGGCCACACGGGCCGGTGTCCCCCATCTCCCAGAAGTTGTCCTTGGCGTTGCCGGGGATGATGTGGTCCTCCGGCACAAATTTCGACCAAAGCGCCTTTGCCTCCAGATCGGGCTCGAGGCCGTTCTTGGCGTCCCCCTCAAAGTAGGTCACGTAGAGCTGGTCCTTTGGCAGCTTGTAGACCTCCGTCAGCAGCTCCCAGGCCCACGGGATGGCGTCGCTCTTGAAGTAGTCGCCAAACGACCACGACCCCAGCATCTCAAAGAAAGTGTGGTGGTAGGTGTCACGGCCGACGTCCTCGAGGTCGTTGTGCTTGCCGCCAGCGCGGATGCACAACTGCGAGTTCGCCGCGCGCTTCATGCGACCAAACTCGGTGTTCGGGTCTGCGGTGCCGAGGAAGAGGGCCTTGAACTGGTTCATACCAGCGTTGTTGAAGAGCAGCGTCGGGTCATCGTGTGGTACGACCGGGCAGCTCGGCGCGAACGTGTGCTGGCGCTCGGTGAAGAAGTCAACGAACTGCTGACGAACACGACCCACGGGCCACGCGATAGACGACATCCCTCGGTGCAGCAGAGGAAAAAAGCGCTTCACTTTGAAAAAAAAAGGTGGTCGAAAAGAAAAACACCGGGGTGTGAAGATCGAAGAAGACGGTACTTCTGTCGGTTGATACATGTGTGTATTTGTATTTGAGATGCAGTGTGTCCGCGTGTGCGGAGGTATGCAAAAGGAGAACGCGCATGCAGCAAGGAAACGCAACGCGTTTGTTTGCCGAATAACGGGATACAGAAAGCATAGAGGAGTATCAAAGAGTACAGATGTTTTGTTGTTTGGGAGAATGAAGACGTTAAAGGGGGTAACAATTAATAGGGAGGCCGCGTCGCACAAGCCATAGGAGTCCTCAGCAGTGTTACTTAAGATCCACTTTTGCATGCATCTGCAACAGCGCCTCTCCTCGTACCCAACCGCTAAATTCTGATCCTTTACAATTGAGCAAATGCGAGAGAATTCCAAATTGCTGTGCGCGTGCGGGTAGGAGACGGTTTAATTAATATATATATATTTTCAAAAGGCCGTTTCACAATTACATAGCGCGTGCGCCATGCGTATTGCGCTATCATCACGAGACAGCGGCGTCGATGAACAAGACAAACAAAATCGGAGTAGCAGAGGGAGCCACCGCTAAGATAGAAGCAGCTTGGCGCCAACGTAGCACGCGGCACCTACCACGCCGACTCCTGCCACGGCAACAGTGCCAAACATACAAGAAAGACGCACATTGGACTGCTGCGACATCCATCGAACGCAGTCCTGCACTGACCGCCGAAGAGAGTCCACGTCGTCCACGTAGTCGTTTTCGATGACGTAGCCCGCAAGTTGCCGCTTTGCCGAAAGCGGCATTTGACTTCGAATACGCTGCACCGCCTCCTCTCTGGAGAAGTTGTTGCGACGACCAAGTCGCTCGACTTGGCGCTCCTCTGAGCAGCTCACGGCGACCGAGTCGCTCACAAAGTACGTGAACGTTCTGGTTTCAAACAGCGTCGGGGCATCCAGCACCACGATCGTGGGTGCATGCGAGGAGCCCATGCGCTTCACATCGCGCCACCACGCACTAAGGATGCGTTTCAAGATAGCTTTGAAAATGGCGGGGTTCATGATTCTCCCCAGCTCCCTGCGCGCCTCTGCGTCGCTGAAGACGATCTTGCCCAGCTCTGGGCGATTGAGTTCCCCTGTGAGAGGGTTCACGCAGTGAGGCCACCGCGCTGCGATCTGACGCGTACACGCTGCATTTGGTGCCTGTAGCTCGCGCACTACGACGTCTGCATCGATGATTTCGATATGATGCTCTTCGCTTAAAAGCTTCGACACAAACGATTTACCGCAGGCGATGCCGCCCGTGAGACCAATAAGAATCATCGACCTTGCTCTCCTTGGTTCTTCGGCGACGAAGGCAGTATCCGGTGTCGCTTTCTTCAAATTGGCTTGTATGTTTTCTTTTTTCTTTTTGTGCTTGTGAATGATCAGCGATCGCAATCTCAGCGGATAGGGAATAAAATTTGGTTTACGAATTGAAAAACAAAAGCCGTAAAAAGTAAAGAGGGGTGAGAACATACAAGGGGAAATTGCGTCATTGGCGACAAGGTAGAGAGAGAGGAAGAGAGAGTACGCGCGCGCAGCGCAGTACAATGAAGGTTCCTGAGAACGCAACAAACAAACGAAAAAAACGATACAGCGGCTTTTCGAGAGCAGTGTCCAGTCGTGAGACCATGGAAATCCAGACGCAGGGCACCGAATTCCCACATATCTACACCACCGATGCCAAGAGAAGAGGAGCAGAAGGCAGACATTGCATTCTTCGCTCCAAAACTTCATGTGCATGGCGTCCCTTCGACTGCCTCTCCCTCCTTCAGAATAACCGGAGAGGAAGGACACGGACTTGCAGCCCACAAACCGGTGGGACTGCGCATCCCAAAAAAAAGGAAGCGGCCAGTTCTGTCAGTTACCCTTTTTTTTTTTTTGTAAGAACGAAATCAGTAAGCCAAAGGCGAACCATCAACTCACCGAGAAATAAAATAAAAAATCATGAAGAACAAAACGAGGGTAGGGCCTTACTTCTTGGCCTTGCGGGCCGCGATCGCCTTCTGCATGCGCTTCTTCGCGCCGTCA
>JASAOD010001879.1:0-68897 GCA_030849845.1 Crithidia brevicula | reverse complement strand
CATTCGCCTCTTTCCCTTGAGGAAGAGAGGTAACAAAACAAAAAACAAGAGAAACAATGTGTAGAAGGTGGAAGTTTAGAGAGTTAGAAGAGTTGCAGTAGAAAAGAAGCTCTTAACGAATCGGCAGCAGCCATTTATTTATTCATTTGGTCGCGGCATCAACGGTAGCAAACACTACGGACGATCTGTAGTAGTTGGCAATCACACACCATGAACTTGACAGGGCTTCCAATAAAAAAAGGAAACAGAAAGAACTTCTTTGTCACTGGGTTCATCCCCAGTGTTCTCCTTGTGAAACCATTTACGTGGCAACACAACAAAAACAGCTTTCGAGAGCTGGGGATCAAGGCAAGAAGAGAGAGAGAATAGCATTATCCGCGCGGATATCTTTAGTGTAACCTTGAATGAACAAGAAAGGACTTGGCAGCCGCGGGATGTTCTGAAGGCCCGCCAAAGCCTCCTCTGTCGCTGTCCCTGTGCGCTTGCTTTGCTATTTGGTTTGTCTGATGTATTATAATTATTTCGTATAACAATAAAAGTAGGTAAAGAGTGTACAAAAATGAGAAGTTAGGTGAATAAGTATGAGGATGAGAGAGAGAGAGAGAAAGAAACAAAAAAGAAAAAGAATACAAAANCACTGGGTTCATCCCCAGTGTTCTTCTTGTGAAACCATTTACGTGGCAACACAACAAAAAGAGCTTTCGAGAGCTGGGGATCAAGGCAAGAAGAGAGAGAGAATAGCATTATCCGCGCGGATATCTTTAGTGTAACCTTGAATGAACAAGAAAGGACTTGGCAGCCGCGGGATGTTCTGAAGGCCCGCCAAAGCCCCCTCTGTCGCTGTTCTTGTACGCTTGCTTTGCTATTTGGTTTGTCTGATGTATTACTATTATCTCGTATAACAATAAAAATAGGGAAAGAGAGTGTACAAAAATGAGAAACTAGGTGAAGCAGTGAGAGGACGAGAGAGAGAGAGAAAGAAACAGAAAAGAAAAGAAAAAAAGAATACAAAATTACGTACAAAACAAATTTAGGATGGTCAGCGCTTTCTGTTAAAGTGTGCGTGTTAGAGAGGTGTATTATCGGCAGGCGAAGAAGTCAAAGGCTTTCTTCTCCAATAGTAGTGGGCCTTTGCTACATCGACATGGTCAATGGAAACACAAAAGTCCGCATGTACGCCGTCTCACCAAACTTACAAACACTAGAGAGAGAAAAAGAAAATGCGCCGAGGTGAAAGAATTTTAAAAAAAAACCTCGCACAGAGGATATCGTACTAGGAAATAGAAGAGCCTTTCTCTTGAATTTCTTCGGCTCACCCATTCAGCGACGCACCACGCGCCACCAACGCGAAACCGTCAGACCTGCGCACGGTGGATGACAGAACCGAAATGCGCGACGGCGAAGGCGCCGAGGAGGATGTCCGGGAAGTGTTGGCGATCAGCTCATCGCCATAGCTCACCTCATCGTCGTGCAGCGGCGACGGCGACGGGCTGCCTGCTAGACTTGGCGGCATGTAGCCATGCGTCTGGCAAGACGATGCCGGCGAGAGCGACGGAAGAGGCACGGCGGCGGTGGAGGCAGCAATCACCTCGTCCGGATTGATGGTACTCAGTGACGGCGTTGACATTGCACTTGTGTCCTCCACACTGGATGGACATCGCCGTGACACATGCGTAAAGGGCTCGTGCGAGCGGCAAGCGTTCTCTTCCACCTCTGGCACAGCGGGCTGGGAGCTTCGTATGGGGGAGGCAGACGTGGACAGTGCAAGAAACTGCGACGACGACTCGAGTGCCGAGGCAGAAATGCGAGGTAGCGGTGACTCATCACGATGTAGCATCGGCGCTGGTGCCGTGACAACAAACGAGTCCTCCGCCTCTCCAAGCACCCCTTCCTCCCTCCCTTTTGACTGCCGAGAAACGTAGTGAAGGAAGGGAGAAGAAGACGAGTCTTCGTTGCTGTCGCAGAGAAACTTGCGCTGCTTTGAGCCTGTCCACGCCCAGTCACCGCTGTCTTCGCCTCCCTCACCACCGCGACTGGGCAGTCTGTTGCCCTCCTCCCGATGAGCCATCGTCGTAAGCGACCACGATGTAGTTGTCGCCTGCAGCAACTTCGCTTGTCGGTGCATCTCCTCCAACCCTCTTTCATGCATGACAGCATCCGCTCGACGATGTGCGCTGCGCCGCACATGCGCCTTCTCCCACGGCAACCACCTCCAGAGGTGCAGGGCGAAGACGAAAGCCCATGCCAGAAGCGTGGCGCAGTAGGGGCGGGCATCCGGCACCACCACGAGCAGCGGCACGCAGACAGCCACGACCACCAGCAACACCGCCACGTCGATGACGATGTAGCGATGTCTCTTCACGAAGGAGACGAGCGTCATGGAGAAGGGACTCGTGGCAACGATAGAGGCGAACAACGAGAGAAGAGGGAGGGGGTCGAGCTTCCTGCAATAGACGTGAGGTATTATACAAAGTTCGGCTTGCTTGCTTTTTTTCTTTCTGAAGTTGCTGATCTATACCTTTTAGGTTTGAGGGGGGTTTTGTGGAAGCGAGGCAGCTTTGGGGAGGCGGTGATACAGGAGGAGCGAGGATAGTGATGTCCTTTAATGATACAAAGTGGATGCGTGAGGAGTGAGAACAGTAGTCCAGAAGGATGAGGAAGAAGAAATACGAAGGAAGCGTAAAAGACCGCTACAGTGGTTATACCAACGAGTCACTAGTAAGAGGCCTTCACGCCATTGGCATTTGTATTGTTGCTGTTGTTTGTTTGTTGTTGCTGATTTTGCCATTGAGATGTCACGTCTCATGCCTCCACGTCCTCGACACAGCAAGCATCGCAGAGGACGGTATTAGAAAACATATTTTGCCTTTTAATACAGTGGCTTTCATGCTTACTGAGTCAAGAGAGAGAAACACAGAAAAAACAGCATTCCCTTTTTTTCGAGCAAGAGAGAAAAGGCACTCCCCACCTGACGGAGAGCTTCAACGCGATATTTTACTAAAGTGGAATCACAGGCGTAAAATCCGAAATCGCTGTCGAGGATATCGCAGCGCGGTCCTCAGTCCCTTACTTCTTCCTAACAGAGAGACCTGATGACTGCAGCCGCCATACTTGATCTTTTTTGTGTGTTTGTAGTTTTTTTTTGTTGTTCCTTTTTTTTTAAAGGCTGCTCGATACTCATTTCAATTTTTTATGAGTAGTTTAACGAGCATTACACGAAACGAAAACAAAGTGAAATTTCTTTAAGCTCAAACACAACGAAAACAAACTGACACGCAGGAGAAAACGCACATCACAGCTTCGACAAAAAAACAAGCGGCTTGTCTTGCATGACGCCGCAGGGTTGGCGTGTTTGTCGTGGCGCACATCATCTGGGCGAGCGCCAGTGCACATCAACATGCAGCGAGGACAACACAGTCTTTGACACACGCTGAGAATTTACATCGGCATATAGACTGATGTGTATGCACCGCAATGGTGCTAAGCATTTTACGCTGAGACACACTTAGCTTTTCTTCTCTCGTGAAACAGCCTGATGTTAAGTTTTGTGCGTGTTGCTTTTTGTTCTTCTTCTTCTTGTTAGTTACGTTGTCGTGTGGCTTCACGCGCGCAGGCGCTTCCGCGCCTTGGCGCGCTTCTGCTCCTCCTCCTCACGATGCTGCTTGCTTTCGCGCCAAAGGCCCTCGTCGTAGCGGCGCAGGGCCGCCTTGAACTTCGGAAGTGCCTCCGCAAACGTTGCCCCTCCCAGGTCAGTCCCCTCCCCCAGTGCACCTTCCTGCGATGTCGATGCGTGCTTCCGTTGTGCGCCAGGCTTGGGCAGTGCTAGAAACAGCCCAGGACCACGCGCCAGCGACTCCGCCGCGAAGGCCGCGACCTCGTCCGCCGACAGTGGGCTCGTGCTAGCTGCCGTTGACTTGTGTCCCGCAGACGCCGCAACGGCCCGCGCAGTGGCATCCTCCAGCTCCTCGGCGCGTCGTGCAGCACGCTGCGCCGCCTCATCCTCGACCATTGTTTCTGCAATGGCGGTGGCCTCCCCACCAAAGTCAAAGGCGAACTGCTCGGCGTCGGCGAGGAAGAGGGTCTTCTGGCGCCGCTGCTCGGAGGCGGTGTAGGCATTTTTAGGCGTGGCAGGTGCATCAACGCCGTCGAGCTGCTGCTCCATCGCAGCGTTCTGTGGCGTGCCACGCGTCGACAAGGTGGTGGACGACGAAGACGGGCGAGTGTTCGTCGCAACATGCTCCTCGTCAGAGGAGGAAGAGGAAGAGGCACGATCGCCCTCTGCGGCACGTACGTTGTGTCCCGTGCGAGCCATCGCAGACGAATGTGCAGATTTTACTACAAGTCAAAAGACAGCGCTGGAAGGGTAGAAATAGGAAGGCGGGGGAGAAGGAGAGAAAGAAAGAGAGACAGAGATGGGAAGAATAGTAAAACTTAAATAGAAGGATCATCACTGAAAGGAGAAGAGAGCGTACGGATTCATACTTGACGAGGATTGCATGTGGGCTTGCAAGCTTCGAAATAGAATAGTACAAACGAGATGAGGATGTCAGGTCGTTTCATGTACACTACAAGACTGCTGCTATATAGCTGCACATCGACTTCTCGTCAGGCATCAGCCTCACAAGAACACAACAAGATGAAAGGGGGGAGACTTGGATGTGAAGCCCCCAGTGTGTGCACATTAAGTCGCAACTCGGCATGCAGACAGGTGCAGGGGAAATGGCACAGCTATTTCGCCCGCAGCGAATGCGCGTTCCATGATGCTGAGCGCTTCATTCATGACGAGTCCCTGAACAAGTCATCGTAATTCGTGTCATCAGAGGCTTTCAAAAAGGCGAGTCATAGATACATAGTGGCTACGCATGTACAATACAGATGTCTACAAGCAATTAGCATCCACTTTCACAGCAAAGCTTCCGCGAAAAAAAGAAAAAAGAAAAAGAAACGGTCGCGGGCTAAAGTAAATACAAATAGCTTAAGATAGAAAGATATCAAATAGGAGGCTGACGGTTGAAGGGAACAGAAAAACGGGGAAGAAAAAAAGAGCGCGTACACAAGCAACAGATACCTGAAAATAAACAAAACAAAAAAGCACGATACCAGACGGGGGAAAAATTGAATAGGGATCATGCTTGCGGTCTTCAGCACGGCGTACGGTTTTTCTAAAAGCAGCAATGCAAAAAAAAAATAACACAGGTTCTCATGTGCCGAATCACAACCGCAGACACACAAACAAGCATACTCGGGATTTCCTTCTCTTCTTAAGAGGTCTTTGAAGCACGTGATCGAGTCGACTTTGTGCTTGCGGGAGCCGCTGCCGTTAGCTGTGCGTTATCCAGAAGATCCACAAGAAACCGCCGCTCCTTGTAGTGCATGCGGTAGGTAAAGCCCACATCGAGGCAGAGCCGACGGATGTGAGGGTCGAGAAAGAGATCTGGGCGCTTCTTCATGATCTTGTAGAGTACCCTCTTGGCGCTCTCGCAGCTGACGGGGTTCGAGAGGGAGAACAAATTGTCCCACACGCGGCGTGGAACGTCCTTGCTGCTCGGGAGCGGAATGGCCTCGGCGTGGGCATGCCGCGCCGCCGTGTTGTTGGGTGCCACTTTGCGGGCGACAGAAGCCCACTTGGACGGCTTCATGTGAGCAAAAGATACCGCATAGGGCACGCCGTCCGCGCTCACGTACGCGTTCGGATTCAGCAGCACCGAGTACCCTTTCTTCGCCAAGTCATCGCCGCCACGCCGCGAGCGGGCGAAGATCGCACTGCCCAGCAGCCCCGTGCAGCGCACCGACATGGTCGAGGCGAAGCGCGAGAGGGCAATGAAGCGCCGCTGCAGGCCAGGCACCGAGAGCAGCAGGCCGTAGCCCACCTCCGTCGACCCGACCTCTGCCACGCACAGCAAGGCATCCTTCAGCGTTAAGATATCTCCCACGCACTCAAGCGAGAAGGACTGCCCGGACGGCTTGTACCCGCGGGCGGCGG
Organism: Crithidia brevicula; assembly: GCA_030849845.1. Classification (NCBI taxonomy): domain Eukaryota; phylum Euglenozoa; class Kinetoplastea; order Trypanosomatida; family Trypanosomatidae; genus Crithidia; species Crithidia brevicula. Next base: position 62,914 of record JASAOD010001879.1, on the reverse strand, counting down.
AGATGATCTTCGTCGATGGCGGGTTCAAGAAGCCCTTCTTGAGAAGCTCCAGCTCCTTCGCCGTGGCCTGGTTCAAGAGGGCCAGCTCACTGCCCCCTCCGTTGCCCCACGTCCCTCGACTGCTGCCGTTGCTTGTGACATTAGCAGTCGCGTTTTGGCTCTGTGTCGCGGCACCGGCGTTGTTGTTGCCCAGCGAGGTCCCTGACACACCTCGGAACCCGTCGAAGTTGCGCATGGTATTGACCGAGTTTGCCGTCCCCATGTACTCTCCCGCCACGCTGTAGAGCGGCACGTTGCCCGCCGAGTTCGCTAAAGTGCCGTTGGCGGGGATGGACGTGCCGCCGCCGTAGCCGTTTCCGATGCCGCCTGCCGACGGCGATGCGCCGCTGCTGTAGTACGCTGTGCTGTTGCCCGGGTGTGTCTGCTGCTGTTGGGCCTGCCGCTGCTGTTGCCGCTGCTGTCGCATGTACCGCGCGGCATCAGCGGCCACATTGAAGTCGTCGTCGCTGCTCTCGTCCGAGGAGGTGTCCTCGTCATCGCTGAGAGTGTCGTCGTAGACAATATCGGGCGGGAGGGGCTGCTCCAGCAGTCGCTGCACCGACCGCGTCCACAGCCGGCTGTGCTTGAACATTGCGCAGCCCTCCGTCGAGCTGCACAGCACCGAGGCGAAATGCACAGGAAAGAAATTCGTCCCCATGGCAGCAGAGGACGTGAGGAGAGGCAGGTACGACGACCCTCCGTTGCTCATGCGGCCGTACATGCCCGTTGGGGTGTCCGAGTACGACCGTGTGTGCCGCCTCGATGGATCACTCGTGGGCGACATCGACACGCCGCTGCCGGCGCCCGCACGCGCGTTCGTGGCAGCCGCGGTGGGAGCGTTCATGTTGGCCCGCTGCATTTGCTCCAGCATCACGACATACTGCACCGACTCCGACTCCTCCCAGCGGTGCAGCTCCGTCTCTACCCACCCGTAGCACTGCAAGAAGCGAAAGCCCGCGGGCCGGCTAGCAACACGGTAGAGCAGAACGTCAAGCCGCAGCTGCTTCGCGTGGCTGAGGATGACGTTGCTGTCCATCAACACCGTGGGAAAGCACTCAATCAGGTAGTCCAGCCCCTCGTCTGAGCACAAGCAAATACTCAAGAGCAACTTAAAGGCGCTCTCGATGACGCTGAAGAAGTTGTCATGTAAGGCCTGCAACAAGGTCTCAATGCCCCACTTCATGGAGGTGGAGAGGTCGCGCCACACCGCCTTCTTTAGCTGCTGCGCAGCGCACAGGCGAATCGTGTTGCTTGGGTTAGACAAAGCAGCACGGAAGGTGTGGCGGATGTCCTCGCAGACGCCGTAGTTGGGCACCGCCCCCAGCATGAGGTACTGCAGGAGCTGATAGCACACGTCGTGCAGGGTGTCCTCCTCTGTTGGGCTGTCCAAACGAGGGCCTTGCAGTTTTGAAAACATGCTGTCGACAAAACTGAAAATGCCGTGGTCGCGCATCAGTAGTAGACCGTTGGCGTGCGCGGTCAACCGACCCGTCATGCGGAGCAGCGACTGGCCGATTCGAGTGTTCACTACCGCCCGACGCAGGATGACAGGCTTGCCGATGCGGACCTCCTTCAGCATGTTCGCGATGGCCGATACAAACCCGCCTCTCTCCAGCAGTGTCGCTCCCTCCCGCGTGTCTAGCAGCAAATCCACTAGCTCCACTCCCAGCACGCAGATCTGCGGAGCCACCGAGTCGACGGGCAGGTTGTTGAAGGTGCAGCAAATTTGCGGTGTGCTGGCGGTGCGGGATGGGGTGAAGAAGAGCACGAGCGACTCGATGAGCTCGCGGGCGGCGCGGAAGCGGCGCTGCAAGTGCAGTGGACCCTGCACCAGCGCAATCAGAAGGTCGAAGTTCCACGTCTGGCAGCTTCGCTGACGATCCACCTTGGTCTCCCGCAGCATCGTCGTGAACGTCGGGTCGTCGACATCCAGCGTGCCGGGGGTGTTGAGGGCGGTGTTTGGCATCTGTGTGCTGCTTGCAGGCACCATCGTCTCCACCGTTCCACTTGACTCAGCCCCGCCAACTTTCTTGTAACTGCGGAAGAGCTGCGAGGTCAGCCCGCCCACAAACAGACTCCCCTCATTGGCGAGCCGGCCCACCGCACGGTTAAACGCCTCGTGCAGCTTGAAGACGATCACCTGCGGCAGCACCGTGTCCATCAACACAAAGACGTCCTGCAGCAAGCTGGATGCCGCGCCGGTGACGACGCGGTTCTTGTTGACCGTCTGCATTAGCTCCGTCAAGGCGTAGGGCAGGCCGTGGTAGTTGAGCGTCATCAGCACGCGCCCCAACAGCGGATCCAGGACGTGGTAACCGAGGGCTTTCGTGGTGGGGATGAAGTCGTCTTGGATGGTCATCTCTCCATTTGAGTCGGTCAGGAGGAAGTCGCACAGCAGGCTGTTGTTGCCCACTAACAGCGTGTCGTTCACCAACGCAGCGTTCTCCGCCTCTTCCTCCTCCGCGTCCCTCGCGGCCTTGCGGATGCGGTCCTCCTCGAAGCCCCTCCACGACTGCATCGGTATAATTCCACGGTGTGGCGCGAGTCGTCCCAGCAGCTTGTTGAAGAGCGTGATGATCACCATTTTGGTGTCGAGCGAGCCGGGCAGGTGGAGCACGTCGATGAGAGAGCGCAGGCCGGTGACCTCAGAGCTCACCCAAAGGTTGCCTACCCAGGTCGACAGCACCGTCACCAGCAGTTCCTTGGCGTTGTTCTGCATGGTCAGCAAGTTTGGGCTGCTCTTCTCCGCAGTCGCCAGGAAAGGCGCGAAGATGGTGCGCAGGTCGGTGATTTTGATGTACTGACGCGTGCTGGGTGCGTCGAAGAGGTCGAGTAGGGTGTAGATGACCTTCTGCGCCTCCTCAGGCGTGAGGCCGCCGGTGGCACTCACGCAGACGTTCAGCAGGACGTTGTGCAGCCCCACGGCGGTCGCCTGATCCGGTCGGTTCTGCAGCAGCAGGAGCGCAATCCGCACTGCGTTGCCGCGGCGCTTCGGGGATGCCGTTGCGACGGAGTCGGGGTGCTCGAGGAGGGATTGGAGGCGGTAGAGCCATCCGAAGGGCACACGGGGAAACGCCTTGGGATCGGCCACGTTGAGGAGCAAGATGCGCTCCATCAGCAGCAGAAGAGCGTCCACCTCGGCATTCAGCCCGCGGTCGCCGCAGAACGCCACCCATCGCACCGCCTCCCCATCAGCAAGAAAGGTCTGGAGAAACTTGCTGCTGCCAGCGCAGACGTAGAGCATCCGCATCCCGAGTAGACGCAGCAGACGACTCACCGATGACATCGCCGACGCCGCCAACGTGGCAAGCGTCTCCGGCTCTGGCAGCTCAAAGGTAATCTCGTTTCGCATGTACCACTTCTCACACAGCGCGCAAAAGTCACTGACGCGCTCGGCACAGGTGTTGAGTTGCACGAGAGTTCCGTTGCCACTCACGCTTCGGATGCCACTGCCCACAGCAGGGACGCACACGGCGTTGACGCTGAGAGACAGGCCTCCTGCATGTGGGCTGGGCTCCCGCTTGGCCCCCGCGAGAGGACCCGAATTCTCCTCGAGGTTTTCCCTTGTACTGGCGCCGCCGGAAGCATCTGTTACGGCAGCGGCAGAGGCAGAGGCAGCGGCAGAGGCAGCGGCGGCTTTTTCCTCAGGTGTGGGCAGTGACTGGCTGCTTTCCAGTATATCAGCGATGGTGGTGCGCACAACACGGCTGAAGTAGGTCTGGGCGGAGGTCAGATACTCCTGCCACGCCGCGCGCAGATGCTCCTGGGCATCCCTGGTGGCCGCCTGGACGTCAGCGTTGCCGTCTTCCTCCGCAGGGGCGACAAGCTCCTTTTCAAGGACCACGTTGTAGCGCGTCCGGGCCTTGTTGAAGTCCTTCAGATCGATGGAGTACTGCTGGAGAAGCTCCAGCGCCTCCTTGGGCATACCAGCAGTCGCCATTTAACTTGTGTAAAGCAGCTGGCTTCGATACAAAAGATGTATTGAATGCTGTCTTCTCCTTTTTTATATGTGTTCTTGTTGCCTTTAAATGTTTTGCCACTTTTTTTTGGATCGAAAGTGCAGCAAAAGGTGCCTTCGTTTAACGTGCTTGCGTTCAACTAATAAGAAAAAACAAAAACGGTACGATGCTCTTTCGTTCGACGACTCTGTATTTGTTCGCTACCTGTACAATTACTACAGGACCGTATGCGACTACGTTGCACAAAAATTCCAGTCCAGGAAGACGTTTCCTTTGTCAGTCTTTGCTGACTCAAACAGAGGAAGAGTAGAATACGATAACTGAGAGGAGCCACGCACGTCTGGGCAACTCGCTGATTGGTGATAGTTATAGCAAATTGTGCTCCTCTAAGCAAAAATGTTTTTTTCGGGGGGGCAGGAGGGGGGGGTGTATAAATAAATGTGTATCTGTGGTTGAGTTTGCAGCTGCTGCCCTCAGCAAAGGGTCCAGGTGGAAGGCGGAACCAACGATAATTTGCGCTTTACAACGACAAGAGCGCGAAAGTGCACAGCGGGATGTTGTTGTTGTGGTTTTTTCACAGATATAAATGAAAGAAGAGAGATAAGATAGATTAGTGTCGTGTGAGAGTCTAAATAGAGATAGACCACGCATCGCGCTCGCAAAGTATCAAGTAGAAGGCTAAGAAAAGGCAGCAGAGGCGACTTAATGTGCCCCTGTCAACTATTGATAGGTAGTTCGAGTCATCGATATACGTGAGCGTGGGCGTTGGAAGAAGTGTCGGCGAGTCTTGGTGATCATGCAGAATTGGGCGTGCCGAAGCCCATATTTTGCCCAGTCCCTCTTTCACTTTCAAAGTACCACTTTCACTTTTGTTTTTTTTTTTCTGAGGCATGTTTGCAATGCAAACGTTCAAAAAGTAAATTCAGAAGGTGCAAAAAAAAAAAAAAAGAGAAGATTCGTTTCAGATTTGTTAGTCTACATCTACTGCCGCTCAGGCGCTGCCGGCACTTCTAAGGCCTCTTGCTTTACCCTTTGAGACCCTTCGCACACCAGCTCCATCTCGTGAGACGCTGCGGCTCCCGGCGGTGGGCTTTGACGCGCCACCTACAAGCAGGCTTGTACTCCCCGTGTGCAACTGCGTGCCTCCGACGGAAAGATCTGGTCCTGACGACGCATCGCCAGCCGCGCCTGCGGTAGGGAGGGACGTGCGTGTGTGTCGCTGAGCAGCAAGTGCGCCGCCACGAGACAGACGTCCTTTATTCTCAGTTGGCACGCGCTGCCCTGTGCTGACGGATGAGTGACTCGACGCCATTCGACTTGGTGGGCTCGCCCCCGACGATGAACCTGGAAGCAGCGCCAAAGAGGTCCCAGTGCCCGTTGCGACAAGACTGGGAGGCGAGGGCACAGTGTTGGCGTCTCCCAACCTGCCCTTGCGCAGCGTCCCTGTGTGGGTCTTGCTGCTGTTTGATGCGGTGCGCGGGAACCCCGCGGGGGCTGAAGCCACGGAGGACGTTGTGCTCATCTCTAGCATGTCTCTATCGCCTCCCTCACTGCGCATGGTGGACGCAAAGGAGGCGTTTCGCGACGAGGCCAGCGATCGGGCAAAGACAGACGCACGGTGGTATTCAATAACCTCGCGGCGGCGTGCCATGTGTTGCATCGCGCTGCTCCAGGAGGTGTGCGGATGCGTTAGGTACTCCAGATATGCCTCCACATTGGCGTTGTCGAGCTCCGACGCAAACTTCACCCCAGTGTGACCGGCGGCTGTGTTTTGAGTGGACACAGAGGACGCAGATGTCGGTCGGCCTGAGTGGTGTGCTGACGGTGAAGGCTGGTCCCTCTTCGACCGCCGCGAAGATGGCGGTGAGGGCGTCAGCGCTGGAGGTGCTGCCGAGACGCCATCGACAGATGCCTCAGTACTGGAGCCCACTTTAGTCGGTGCTGGAGAGGCGGCACAAGATCCGGCAGACGCCGTCTCGCTCGTGCGAGTTTTAATTCGCAATGGCTTCATGTATGCTATGGATGCTTGCTACGCTAACAGATAACAATTGTTATAGAAGCCGATATGAAAGGTGAGCTCGGTCACAGACGTTGTTGTCAGCTTAGAGAGAAAGGCATCAGACAAACATACGCACGGAACGCAGCAGGATGCGGCGATGACGATTTTGTCGATTCGCAGCCTCTGGTGTTCACACTCAGCGTCGGGTTTCTAGTATCAAATAATACCAAGCAAGAAAGGAGTGTCTGTTTTTGTTGTTGTTGTTGTTGTTGTTGTTGTTTTGACTAAGAGAGCACTTCAAAAGCGTCATTTAAACCGAGTTTTAAAAAAAGAAAGAAAGAGAAGGAAAAGTGCATTAAGATGTTCATCTGAGCTGAGCGGCTAAGAAGGACAGTATTTACTCCTCAAACACAGAAACAGCTAGTGAATCCAACAGCCAGGCTGAAAACATTGAACGCTTTCACTTAAATGGCAACATAGTTGGCTTCTTTTCTTATTTATCAGGCGCAAACGGTCCAATGACAATCAGGCTAGCGTGCCCCTTCAACACGGCGGCTGCCCCCGATGAGTCTTTTGTATTGTTGCTTACGGTTTCGAAGCATGGGACTAACTCTCTTCTAGATCTATAGTAGTCGCAAAAAAAAAGACGCGCATTGAAGTGCTGAAGCAAAAAAAAAAATGCTTGCTCAACGTTTGAAACCCTTTCAGCTGCCAAAGTGTTCGATATCAGTATTCTTTTCCATCTCACGCTCAGCTCGCGTACAGGCACAGACACATGCACTGTTTCCGTTTCACGTTCACAGCCGGGCGATCTGCTGCGCTGCACAGCTGATATTCTCTCTCGCACTCTTCTCAAGCGTCGTTTCGCGGCACACGAGTGTTGTATTCTACTCGCAAAAGCTCTTCCTCCATTGAGGTTGTTAGGCTGCCTGCAGCAGTCTGCACTGGTGGAGAGGGGGGTGGGAGTGGTATCGCGGACGAGCGACTCGCTGCCGGCGGCGGAGAAGGAGGAGGAGGGAGGTGGGAGAAGAATGCGTTCGAGGAGGCACCTGCACCACCAGAGCCACCTCCAAGCCCTGCAGGAGCACCAAAAAATAGAGTGCTTGGCGCAGGCAGCTGAGCGGCAGAAACCGACACGTTGGCCACATCTGTTGCCGCGCTGCTTGTTGTAGCGGTGAGAGAGAGCCGAACGACGGCGCCTGCAACGACGGACTGGTCACGGCGGAGAAGTGGGAGACTGAAGGCAGCCGTCTCACCAGGGTGCTGCACAGCCTGGGTCCACTCGCACACACTCATGGCCCACACACATGGGTCACTTGACGTGGCGGCAGTGGTGGTCGATGTAGTCATCGCGTCCGCGTCCAGATAGAAGAGCACCAGCGGCTCACGGACAACAGCGGCGAGTTGCGTGACAGATTGGATCGGCAGTGGCGTGCCAAAAGACCCCGCAGCGTCTTCGCGGTGCGTCACTGCGTACGGCCACGTGTAGCGCGCCGTCGGTGGCGCAGCCAACCAAACCTCCTTCTGCAGCGCTGCCACTTGGAAGTAGCAGGAGAGGCGGGGCACGGGCGGGGGCAAGTCCGCTGGCAGCTCCAGCCGCTCCACATCGACCCACAGGCAAGCGATGGTGCCAGCGAGGTTATCTCCGCCACGTCCACCAGCCGGCGACGGCTGCGTCAACAACGAACGATCCACGTGCACGAAAGAGGGCGCCCCATGAACGCGCGTAACGGAGTCGTGCATCGCCGAATCACGCGGCGCTACGCTGCCGAGTCGCGAATCCGCCCTTTCATCATGCTCCTCCTCCCCATCAAAGATGGAAGACGGGGGGCGTGCGGACCACGGGGAGCAGGCATTTCGTGACGGACGCGACGGTGGTGGAGATGGCGCGGGAAGATGCACGACAAGGGCCCCTTTGCTTTCTGCCATGTGCGAGCGTTGCTGCACCTGAAACGAGGAGCTGGACGACGTGGCATCCTCGGTGCTCGCGATCGGTACAAGCTGCATCTGACTCCGGTGAAGGTGTGCGGGGGTCGGTGTGCGTGGATGTGGTAAGGGTGAGGGCGTGCGCAGTGCGCTGCGTTTGTCCGGCGCAGCGATGGAGGGGGCGCCACGAACAAAATTTCCTTCCACCTCAGCTGAAGTGTTCGCCGTCGTCCGCATCCAGTCCAGCAAGCCAAAGTCAGCAGCGTCTTGCGAGGGTGCTACGTCTACCGGCGCATCACCAGCTACGTTGGTCGTTGCCGCAGCCTCCTGCAGGACGCGCAAAAAATCAGCCGAATACGGTCGGCGCGCTGTCAATCGAAACTCGAGCGAGGCGATATGCCGCTTGTCAGGCGTGAGGAGACGGACGTGACCTTTCATGGTAGGTCTGCTCGCCTCACGGCATGCGTCAGACATGACAATGTCCACCAAACTCAGCTGACCTTCTGCGATGGTTTCGTACATGTTCTCCGCCATGCGCAGGCTTGGGTGGGTACTGCTGCTGCTGCTGCTTCTCGTGCCGCTGCTCCTTGTGTGTACTACCGTCGTCACTGCAGCGCTCCCTCCGCTGTTGCCTCGGTCATCGTTTCCTCGGCTCTCTCGTGGCGGCGACTTTTTTATGTGCTTCATGGTGGCAGCGGCAGCGGCAGCGGCGGTTTCGTCCTCGCTGCGCACACGATGCAGCTGCACGAGGAGCTGGCGAGTATGCAGGTAGTAGAAGAGAAGTGTATCCATAGAGACACAGAAGGACGCCGTGACGTCGAAGAAGCCGTTTAGCCCGCGCACGGTGGGAGTCGTAATCGTTTCATGCAGTAGGAAGTCAACGGAACAGAAGACGTGCGAGAACAGATCTGGCACGTCCACGCCTTCTGGCACCTCAGCTGCCACGAGCTGGCCGAGAAAAAGCTCAAAGATGTTCTCGTTATCGCCGATCTGATCGAGCGGTGCGTTGGGTGGGACGTGGTAGCCGCGAAGAGACTTGACTTGAGCCTCGAGAAATGCCACGCGGTCAAGCTGCTTCTCCAGCAGCGCGTGGCCCGTCTTCTCTCGCCGTTGCAGAGAAGCCTCCGCCGCCGCCACGCGAGCCTGATCGCTCCTCTGCTGTCCGTTGAGGCCACTCAGCCTGTCTTGCAGCAGATCGTTCGAGAGACGCAGCTGGTGAATTTCAGAGAGCAACGCCGCATTCACCTCATGCAGCTCCTGCACTTGGGCGACCGCGGTGGTCGGATCGTCTGGGAAGTCATCCAATACTTTCGCTGTCATCCTGAAGCTCTCGTTCTCCAAGTAGCTCCTCTCGTCGACTCTTTCTGCCGCGTCATCGCCGCCCGTCTCGCTCTCCACTGCATCCGACGCACCGGCCCTCTTTGGCGCTGCCGCGCGCTGTTGGCGCTGCGCCGCTGCTGCAGCGGAGGCCGCCTGCCGCCGCCGCCGCTCATCGAAGAGGAAGATGCCCTGACGATCCTTCCGACCAAACACATTTTGTATTTCCTCCACGGAAAGGTCCTTTGTGTCGGCGAGGTGGCTGGGCCACACCATCTCTAATTTGGCGGAGAGCAAGGCGACCTCTTCCTTTAACGCACGCACCTGCAGTCCCGCCGTGTCGCGCTGCTCCTTGGCCTCCTCACACTCCCCGCGACATTGCAAGTGTTGCTGAGTGCGCTCAGCGATGTCTTTGTACAGGAGCTGCGACACCTGCTCCCAGTGCTCCGCCGCTGCCTTCCAGTCGGCCACGTCGGTCCGCACCTCCTCCCTCGCGTGCCGCAGTGCATCTTCCGTCACGTGCACAAATTCAGACATGAGAGCAACGTGCTCCTGCTCCACCGTGTTGCGCTCCGTCTGCACGCGACGCAGCTGCTCCTGCAGGTCTGCGACGCGCGAACCACTCAGGGAGGCTACCTGCGCCTCACGGGTCACAGTAATTAGACGCTTTCGCTCCTCCACAAGCTGTACGTTGAGGCTCTTCAGTTCGATCAGCATGTTCTCGTTCACGTTCCGCTGCGCGGATAGGGCAGACTCCGCCAACGCGAGCTTCGACCGCAGCTGCATCACCTCTCCCGTGCGATCGCGCGTCTCGGCCAGCAAGCTGCGGACGTCCTTCTGCAGGAGCTCGTTGCTGTCTGCGCCGACCACGAGACGACTGCGCAGCTCTGAAATTTGGCTCTCCATAGAAAAGCGTACCTTCTCCTCCTCTGCGACGCGGTCACGCAAGGTGCGCTCTAGGTCGGTGATGGTGTGGCTCGCGTTGGTGTACTTCTGCGAAGCCAAGTCGCGCTCCCGCACGAGCTGATGCATCTGCTGGGCAGCGTTGTCCAAGCGTGTCTGCACGGCGTTGTGTTGAGCACGACTGTTTGCCAGCTCCTGCTGAAAAGTCTGCAGCGCCGTGGACGACTCGTTCAACTTTCGCCGGAGTTCCTCGTTGGCGTGGTACAGCGCGCTGGCCACCACGTAGTTCTGCATGCTGCTCTGCCCATCCGTCCCCCACACCATGGACGGGTCCGGGAGGGTCGCTGCGTCACCCCAGGCACTGGCTTCACTGATAGCGGCGGCGCGAGCGGCTTGCGGTCCGGCGACGGAGGGAACAGAGATGTACTCTTGTGTGCCGGCGAGGTTGTCAGGTGGCCCGTGAGGAGGCGCAGCGAAGGACGAAGATGACGGCTGCGGTGGCATGGGGGTACCGCTACCGTGGTTGAACGACTGTTCATAGCTGCCATCACCTTTCAGCTCGTCACTGGTGATGTGATCAAAGGCCGCGTGACGCTGCCAAGAGGCAAAGGGCGAGGCGTAGGTTGGTTGCTGCCGTGTATCCGTCTTCAAGGGCTCCGTAGAATTACCTGTAAACGGGCGAGCTTTGCTGCCGCGGCGCTCGGTATCGACGTCAAGGTTGTAGGAGGAGGTCAAGGCGGGAGAGCTTGCAGTGTGCGCAGCAGCGCGAAGCGAAGGACGCCGCGCTGAGACAGAGGAGAGGGATGGACCGGCGGGCGGTGCATCCTCCTTGCGCCGTGCAACCTTCACAAGCTTCAGCGCCTGCTCCTGCTCGTTGAACTTCTTCTGCAGTTGACGGTAACGCTCATCTAGCGAGAAGTACGAATCCTGCCAATTCTCCTCAGGCGGCCGCGCTGCTCGCGCGGGTGGCCTAGAAGACATTAATCGAGAGATCAGATACCACTCTTAAATGTGTGTGTGTGTGTGTGTGTGTGTGTGTGTTCTAAAAACGTTGGCTTCCTTGAGAAGGCTCGAGAGAACGGCTAGTACAATCTATCTATGAATCGTGCGATATCGAAGCACTTTCTAAACGAAAAGAAAAAGAGGATATGGCCTCAAAGCAAAATGCGCAAACCTCACGGCGGGTGATGAAGATAACGCGTATACGAGAGAGAGAGAGAGAGAGAGAGAGAAAAGAAATTGGGGCGATCAGCATTTTGCCTGGTCAAGTCAATATGCTTCTCTACCTCGGTGACGCCTCATGCGAAACGGTAAAATAAAATTAAAATGAGAAAAGAGCAAAGTGAAACGGAAAGGGTACATTGTAGATGCCAAAATCAGACATGAATATCCCGCGAAAGCAGACCTGTCCTCTTCACACGCTGAAAAAAAAAAAACCAAGACTTTTCTTGGAGCTCTTGCAAGGTACGCATTTCCGTACTCGCCTGCTTTCTCCATCCCATAACTCGCAGAAAGTGGAAGAAAGAAAAATGCTCAAAGACATCGATAAAACGCGGTATCCATGCCGCAGCGTCTCCCGCAAGTCGCAGGAGCGCCGATTTACAAGCCACATTTCCTTTACTGGAAGAGAAAGGGAAAGGTTAGCGGCTGTTAAATACAGCACTGCAGAGCTAGTGTGTGTATGTGTGCTTACTTGCTTCATAATAATGTATGTGTCTTTTGTTGTTGTTTATTTTTTAGTTGCACTGTTACGTTGCACCTGCTGTTTTAATCTGTGAAAAGCTTACAAAAATAAAAATGTGAGACAACTCTGGCGAAGTAGCAGCTTTCTTGTGCAAAAGCCAGGTAAGTATTTCTGTCATAGCTTACAGCTTTTTGCTGTACTTGGCCTGCGTCTCCTCGGACACCTTCTTCCTGTCCTGTCCCTTGCGCAGCAGTTGAGCGAGGTGCCGCCGCGGTGGCAGTGGCTTTGTGACTCCTGCCTCCGCCTCTTTGGCACGCTCCTGCGACCGCTTTGACTGCGCCTTGGCGATGAGGTGGTCCCACTTGCGATACTTGGTGTACTGCAGCCGGCGGCCGTACTCCTTCTCAATCGCCTCGTGCCGCTGCTGATGCTCCAACTCCGCCTCGTGCACGATGTCTTTAAGAGAGGTGGGCAGCAGCTGACGATCCACCGACCACTTCGCCTGTGACACACGAGAGGGCAGCAGGTGCACCTTCGAGTCACTCAACTCCTGGAAGCGGCCGGTCTTCGGATCACCAAAGCGCCCCGTCGACAAGTTGAACTCGTCCTCCTCCTCAAAGAGCGCCCACGGTGGGAGCTCGTTGGCGGCGTCCTCTTCCTCTTCCTCCGCGTTCTCTCCTTCTGTTTTCGCTGCCTGCACGCTGCCTGTACCGCTCTGGCCACTCGGGATGAGGGACGCGGGGGCAGAATTCTCCAGCAGCGCGGTCGCTGACTCTGCCGCTTCTCTCGTGGCAGATGCCGTCACGCCGAGTACCTGCATCTCGCCGTCATCCTCGGCGGGCAGCGGGGTGAAGGTCTTCGCAGAGGCCGCCAGCCCCGCCGCCTCCATCACGTGACGCTCCCGCCGCAGCGAGTTCTCCATCTTGCGCTCCCGCCGGATCGCGTCCTGGCGCACGTGCTGGAGATGCCGGTTGATCTCCTTGCTGTCCACCACCTGCAGATTATTCGTGCGCTGTGCGATGATGCGAAATGCCTCGAAGTTCTCCAGCGTCTGCCGCATCCCTTCCTCCTCTTTCTGGAGGCGGATGGCAGGCGTCGGCGCCGCACCCGCAGCCAGTGCGCCATTGTCCTTATCCGCTGCCAGCTGAAGAGCGCTGGGAAAGTACGTGATCACGTGCCACTGCACGGCTTGCAGCAGCGAGGCCACCCCTTCACTGCGGCGCCACCGCAGCTGGAACTGGTAGGCGTAGCGGCGCAGCATAGACTCGGGAAGCTCGTCCAAGTCGTTTGTCTCGGCCCTCTGACGTAGCAGGAGAAGCTCCGGCTCGGAAAGGCGGACCCGCTCCAGCCGCTCCGCGTTGCGAGGAGCCGGCGGCTCACGTTGGCGACGCATGGGTCTGCGCAGGATGCCCCATGGCGCGTGCAGGACATCCGGCCCAACACCCTCCTGCTCCGCGCTCGTGAGCGTGCGATCCTTCTCACCGCCTTCACGTGTGCGGGTTCGGTCCTCTCCTTCCACGTTACGGACCGGCGTTGGCGCTGGCCCATCCGCGCCGGACGTGTTTAGCTGGCGGAGGTCTGCGGCCAGAATTTGCTCCACAGAACGGAAGTAGTGAGCGCGGCGATCCAGCATTACCCGTATGGCGCTCGCGCTCACTTTCTGCAAAATGCGATCTATCAGCTGAGCCTTGGTCCCGTGGCGTAGCTGGCGCTGGGCAGCGAGGTAAATACGGAGCTCCTCCTCGTCGAAGCGCTCGAGAGCAGCACGGAGATCTGAGGCGGTAGGGCCCTTTGCTATTCCTTGTGCATGGCTGCGTTGCTCCTTCGCCAACTGTGCAGCACTCCATGTATCACCGGGGCTGCGAATGTGCATGGACGCAACGGACTGCGACGAGGGTGCGGCGGAGGCGCCACCCGCATCGTCGTGCTTCGCGCCTTCAGATGAGCTTGCAGTTGCTGCTGTCGCCGTCGCTGCTGCGGTGGTCGTGGGCGTGCTAGTGCTCGTCGCCGGCAGGACGCCGCGCATGTATTCGTTGAACTTTGCGATGCAGCGCCGGTCCTCCTCACGCTGGCGTTCGCGCTCGGTCTCGGCCAACTCTTCAGGAAAGATGTCGACCGCCTCCTCGATCTTGGTCTGAATTTGCTCTCGCAGCGCCACGCGTTGTTTGCTGGTTGCATCGCGCAATGCGACGTACGTCTCGGGCAGTGGCTGAACGTCCTGTTCAATCATCCGGGAGAAGAGCTTGTAAGCCTGCCACTCCAGCCCCGCCCGGCCCATCGTCGCGATGAGCGAGGTGTACATGAGTGCGTCCGGCTCAATCCCACGGCGGTGCATTACGTTGAGCTGCAGAAGGGCATCACGCGCCATCGCATAAGCCTCGCCCTGAGAGAGGTCCTCTGGAAGCTCCTGGAAAGGACGCTCGTGGACGTGGCGGCGGGCCTCTGTGAGGGCCCCGCGGCAGCCCGGGTCACCCCTGCTTGTGTTCACACGAAATGCTGAAGAGCTCAGCGAGCCCGCGCACCCCACAACACGCAGTGGGAGCGATGGTGGGAGGTGCTGCAAAAAGTATTTTGGCAACATTGCTTTGGGTCGACGGAACAAATTTCTACAAGTGAAACTAATAGAAAAGAAAAGAAAGAGAGACGTCCAGTACGGACGGGTGCTTTTGCGGAAAAAGTTTCATGCGGGCCAAAGCAAAGCGGCGACCCAAAAGTGATTGGTATGCCGAGTAAAACATATATGTGCGTGTTCGTTTGTATAGCGGAGACGACAGGTAAAAGGTCCGCATGTTGATGCAGAGGAGAAAGTAGATAAGTACGGCATAAAAAAAGAGTGTAGAGCAGAAGGAAAAGAGAGCTCATTGAAGACGGACGTTCCGTGCCTTGTCGACTTAGCGGACGGGGAGGAAAGCAGCTCAAAGGAAAAAAAAAAGCTCTTTGAAAGCTTCTACTGCGAAGGGTTGACAACACTGCTCATCCTGTTTCCCTGAGCCTTTCCATTTTACTTTGTATACCGTTTTAGGGGGTTTTGTTGTTGTTGTTGTTAAAAGTATTTATATAATGCAAGACTGGTGCTATACGGGCTCACAATATTGAAGAAATGTTCTGTTTGTGAAAAGAGGAGAGAAGAAAGTTATATTCGAAGTGAGAACTCTAAGATGTAAAGTGGTAGAAAATATAAAACTCTTTTGACAACCAACGAGAAGGATAGAAAAAAGAAGCAGCAGAACGCAAAATTGACGACGACAGAACCAAAGAAAAAAAATGCGTGAACTAAATTACCCATCTTCAATTAAATAGAGAAACCCTCCTTAATGCCAAGATAATTTTCGCACACTAAATAAAAGCAGCGAGGCGGAAGACCAATACAAGACAGGGGGGGGAAGCTCTGCGACACAACCTAATCGACCATAACAGCCTTTACAAAAATTGTACACCCTCCCTTCCTATTACACACGCACTTGTTACAGCCAGCAGCGTGAGTCAAGGGCTGCGGTGTCAAAGCACACTCCGACACAAACAAAGGGAACACTGGACTTTCTCTGAGTAAAAGAATAGTACACCGCTGCTGTACTAAAGACAAAGGGGGCGGGGAGGAAGAACTGAAAACAACAGCCTCCTACTCCTCCAATAAAAACCAACACAATTCTATGACTTAGTGGTCCTCAAAAAAAGAGGAGAGGAGAGAGAAAAAAAAACCTTCTGTGAGAATAGCTCATTGCCGGCAGCTCAAGCGCTTCAGACGACGTGCAGCGGAGAGAATAACTAGGTGCCACATTGTTCTGGCAGGCGACTCCCATCCTTCGCACGTGTTTGGCTTCGTTGTTTGTCATAAGTGATGACATCAGAAGAAAACCCTTACATTAAGCTTAGCTCTTTCCCTCCAGCGAACACGACAGCAGTGCGTCGCCGCGAGCATTGACTTCGCTGACGCACAATCGAGCATGGTATAGAAAAAGATAATGATACAGAGCGCATATATATAACTCTCTTCTTATTAGACGGCCTCCTCCATTTTGAAGGTCATTACGGACAACCTTTCAGGCTTAACTCGTGAGCTGAAGCGCGGGCGAAGCGAGAGAAGCGGGTGGATACGTGAGCGAATCTAGCGAAACATAGCACAAAAAGGTGAGCGGCGTCCGTCTCAGCTCAGCCTGTGAAGGCCTCTGAAAGTTGCTTGAAGGAAGGGAAATGAAATAATCTTCGCAAAAGGAGTTGCTGTAATACTATTTTCGAGCTTCTAGCTTACAAACAGTCCTTCTCCTTCCCCCCACTAAAAAAATAAGAAGCATATGGAGCTAGCACTACAACACGCAGCAGAATACTATGCGAAGGACTCTTGAGGCCTCTACGTCAAAAGGGGAAAGCGATATCAAGAGCCCTCCACCTTTACGCAACCGTAGCGGCTACAACAGTCCCCGCAACGGGTCATTAATGTACTCCAACTTCTTATTTTTGTTCAGGCGGTACCATCGGTTCAACAGGAAATCCATGCGTTCGCGCAGCCCCATGTTTCGCACCGAAGGGTGAGCTTTAAGTATCTCGTAGACAAACGACGCCACAGGCACCTCCGTCGTCAAGTCGCGCCGCTGCATTCGTTCGGCCATCGCTAACACTTCCTGCTCTCGCTCTGCCGACATGTACGCCGGTCGCGCCGACGCATACTTCCTTCCCTCCTCTGCAGTGACGGACGTGAAGGGAGCAGACGAGCTCGCCTCCTCAGGTGCAGCACGCTGGTCAGATTTTTTTTTCTCTACGCTGTCAGCAGTCGCCACCTTACGCTTGGCAGACGCTGGTGATGTACTGCATCGGCCCGCGCGCGTGGAAGAGAGACTGCTAGCTCTGGAGACACGACGGACAGGTTTCGACAAACCCCTACTCTGCCCTGGCTTTGCATGTGTTTTCTGCCGAGTTGTCGCGACCGGCGCTGCAGACCTCGTCGCTGCAGACCTCGTCGCCACCCCAGATTTTCGCCGTGCAGCGCTACCTCCAAAAAGTCCCCAGGTGAATCGAAACATGCGTGTGTTCGGCTGCCTCTCGGGATACTTATTTCTTTTAGTTTTTCCTTTACGCGAATGTGTGCTTTGATGTGTCGAGCAGGTGGTCCGTCCGCAATTTGTGTGTGTGTGTGTATTTGGTCGAGTGCGGAGTGGGAAAAGAAAGGCCTCCGATGCTGTATTTCTATGGGAGGGTTCCTTTTTCTTTTTCTTTTTTCTTTTTGTTAGTTTATGTAGTTGATGATGTTGCTGTTGTTCCCGCTTGTCTATGTGGGGCGAAGAATGGGCACTTGCATGCAAGTGACACGAAAGAGGCACAACTGCAGAGAGAAAGCAGTGGGCTTGAGAGAAAGCGAGTAAAGAAAGAAGGCAGAAAGTGCTCAATGACAACCTATTAGAGAAGCAAATGCAGATTGAAAAGTGCAGGTATACGAAACGTGCCCTGCGTAGTCTTTGTTTGCATGGCGAGCAGGTGAGACACTTGTCAAGGGTACTTGATTCAAAGACAGGCAGCATGCACCAGCACACGGTCCAAAAAATGTCGCACTTTTGAATAATAAAAAGAAGATACAGGAAAGCCACGGAAGCAGAGAAATATTGGCAGAGCAGAGCGTGCGCGTGCTTCCTCAACCGTCTTTGAATTCTTCTTCTTTTTTTTTTATGTCGCCAGTAGAGAAAACAGCAGAATGAAGACACCTGATCACATAAAACACCTGACAATAAATGAACACAGGTGTGTGCTGTGTCCTTCTCCACACAAGCCCAGCAGAAGATGCTCTCCTCAGCCTTCGTCATCGGAGGAGGAGTCGCAGAAAGAGGCAGGGAGTGGCGGGAGTTTCTCAAATAGAGCGCTTGATGACTCACCGCGCGTCGTAGCAGACGTGGCCTCTGTCGGGCTTCGTGCCGTCTCTGTACAGGTTGGAGAAGTGGTACTTGGTGAGAGATCATTGGCACCTCCACTAACGATAAAGGCAGGCACCTTCAACAACGGCTTTGCTTGACCTGTCGGATCAGACAGTGTAGGGAGCGAAGACGACGCCTGTGGAGTCGGCGATGACGCAGCCGGCGCTGGTGCGCTACCATCGGTGCTGGTGTGCGATGCCAAAGTAGGAACTGCGCTTGGTGGCAAGATAGGCCGTGGCAGCGGCCGTGCACGAATTCTACAATCCATGAGCCTCAGCGACGTGTCGGGGCACAGCTCCGGCACGGGAGATCGAAACCGAACCTGTGCGGTGCCGTTAGGTTGACCGCGAATGCATCCTATTTTCACTTGCGTCACCAGACCATAAGTGCATAGGAGCGACCGAATATCTGCCTCATTCGCTCTAGAGGGCAGTCCTGTCAAGAGGACAACTGTGCCAAGATGCGATGGCGATGCCGAAGTCATCCTGCTGCTCCACGTCCTTTCAGGTGCGTCTCTGTGTTTGATAAGTGTCTACTAAAAAGAGAGAGAAGGAAAGCGTTTGAGATCTATCAGAATGCTTCCTTTTTTCCCCCCTTACGAAGCGCGAAAACATGCAAGAAGGTCCTGTACCTTCTATCTTTTTTCAAGCGCAAAATAAAACGTATGGAAAAAGAAAGTCAAAGAGCTTTAGAGCGGGAGTATAGCTTGTTGTAGAAGACAGCGAAAGTGCAGATCATGCTCGTGCCCCGCAGAATCGGCTTGATGAGGATGCAGGAATGGCACGAGTAAAAGACCGCAAAGTCCACCAGCTTTTTAAACACAGAAAAAGTTCAGTGTTTCCACGAAACAGCAGTAAGCTTTTGACATCTCATCATATACATGACAAGTGTATTTAACGTCGTGTAAAATGCAACGGACAACTTTCTTGATGTGGCTGCGGCGGCGGCGTTGTCAGTCTTCTTCTCAATTATGTGGTGGGCGGCAACCGTGCGGAGAATCATTGTTACGCGCTTTACATCGGCACTGCAATAGATGGCCGAACACCATAGCTGTTCACCGTTCCCACTCTTTGACCGTTGCTCACCTCAAGGCGTGTTGCTGACTCAGTCAAAAGGCTATATTACTTCCTTTTAATGTTCACTGCTTTCATGTTTCTTCTTCTTTTTTTTTTAGTTAGATAGAAGGCCACCACTATCTCATATTAATCTCTGCGTTAAGACGACAACAAAAGTAGAAAAAAATCGCAAGACACCGGAAGGGTCGCACGGGCCGGCAAACGAGCTCTCTTCACTTTCCCTCTATATATAACTACACCTTCCACAACGCTGAGACTCCGTTCAAGGACAAAGACAAGCTGGGTTTAATGTCTCATGAAATTAAGGTATTGGCTGAGACGAGCCCGCTTCATTTGACCTTTCTCGGGAGCACAATAAATACCAGAAGATTCTCATTGCCAGCCTCTATGTGCACTCCACTCTGGGCTCCGTATTTGATAAATCTATCGATCATTTTCCCTTCACATCCTCAAAATTTCAAAATATAAAAACAGTCCTCATGCTTTTTTTTTCCCCCTTCACGCAAGGACTACCGGCGACAAGTAAAAATAATCGAACACGAAACGAATAGCACCGGTGCTTGTTGTCGGCCAAGACACATAACTCTTAGAATAAAAATAAACATGACCACAAAGGATAGAGAGACGTTATGGCTCAGCAACATGCGCACAAACAACGTCTCGCAACGGCTCTACTGCTCCGGCGCGCCTTCCGGGTCCTCCTCCGTCTGCTGCTGCTGCTTTGGAGCAGGCTTGTCAGCGCGCAGCTTCGTGCCCGACACGACGTCGTCCACACGCAGGATCATCGAAGCCGCCTCGATGGCAGTCTTCAGTGCCTGGATCTTGACGGCAGCCGGCTCGATGATCTTGATAGTGCGCACATCCACAATCTCGCCAGTATGCCCGTTGATTCCCCAGTACCACCCCTCCGGGTTTGCGTGGCGCGCACGCAGGTCAGTCACCACGCGGATCACGTTGGCGCCGCAGTTGCTGGTGAGAATGCGCGGGACCACCTCGAGTGCCATCGCCACCGCCTGGTATGCAGCCTGCTCCACGCCGCCGATCGTCTTGGCCTTCGCCATGAGCTTCGAGGAGACCGACATCTCGCACGACGCCGCACCGTAGACGATGCGGGGCTCCAGGATGATGTTGCGCGCTACGCACATGGCGTCATGCAGGTTGCGCTCCATCTCGTTCAGCGTGTCCTTGCTAGCACCACGCAGGAGGATGCTGCACGCCGAGCCCGCCGGGCACCCCGTGATGAAGGTGAAATACTCATCACCGATCTTCTTGATCTCGAAGAGGCCGGACTTGCCAATGTGCTCCTCCGTCAGCTCCTCAACACGGCTAACGATCGTGGCGCCGGTAGCGCGCGCCACACGGTTGTTGTCTGTCTTGCGCAGGCGGCGGATGCAGGTGATGCCGGCCTTGCACAGGAAGTGCGCCGCTAAGTCGGACGCGCCCTTCTCGGTGATTACCACATCAGGCTTGAAGGAGATGATAACGTTGCAGATAGTGCGCACGTAGTCCTCCTCCTGCTTCAGCAGGGCCTCCCAGTCGGTGTCCTTGGTTACCTCGACGTTGATCGTCGTCTCGGGCTTCTTGTACTCTAGCGGGCAGTCCAGAAGGAGAATCCGCGGGCTCTCAATGACGCGGCGCATCTTCGAGTGAATGTGGTCCTTGTTGAACATGACGCCATCCAGCACGATGCTGTCCGTGATGGACCCACCAGGGATCTTTTCGATCTTGGCGTAGCGCTTGATGTCGATGTCCTTGACCCCGGTCACTGGGTTTACCTGCACCACGCGCAGGGTGGCCTCGACGGCCATACGGCACATCAGCTCCTCTTCGCGCGAGTTGAACTTCGTGCCCAGGCAGGCGCGCACCACCTCCTCCAGCTGCTCCTTGTTCTCGGGGTCAATGGAGGTGGCGATCTTCTCCACCGCGGCCAGTGCGTCGTTGAGCGCCTGCGTGAATCCCTTCACAATCTTCAAGGGGTGGATGTTGCGCTCCAGCAGCGGCTGAGCAAGGCTCAGGATTTCGCCGGTGAGGATAATGACGGAGGTGGTGCCGTCGCCAACCTCCTCATCCTGGGCACGGGCCAGCTCCAGCATGTGCTTCGCAGCCGGGTGCACTACGTCGATCTCGCGCAGGATGCAGTTGCCGTCGTTCGTCAGCACCGTACCGCCCATGGGATCGATGATCATCTTCAGCATTGCGCAGGGACCCAACGTGCTGCTGATCAGGCTAGCGACGGTCTTCGCAGCCTCAATGTTGTTCATCTGAGCCTTGCGGCCCGACTCCCGCGCAACGCGCTGGTTCACCACGATCACTTGCTGTCCGCTCATGTTTCCTCCTTTTTTCCTGTTCAGTTGGACAAAGGTCTCTTGCAACACAACTTTGTGCAGCTTACCACCTCGAATGAGCTTTTGCAATAAGTGGACGGGACAGTTGAAAAGGAAGGGAAAAGCGCTTGGAAAGTTCTAAAACGGCCTTGGTACGAGGATATCAGAGACTCGACTAGCTGGACTGGGAATGGAAAAAAGAAATAATGGATTCGATCTTTCTATAAATACTGTGAGCTCGGCAATGAACATTCCAAAATAACAGTTTCAAAGAAAAGAAGATGAAGACGAGTTAAAGAGAGCAGAAGTGGTGGAATAAGAAAAGAAGGTGATGATAAACGCGGTCTCTTGCCGCAAACGAAGCAGCTCAAGTGTGCCGACCTGCTGCCACAGAGAGCGCTCCTCTTCCGTTTTTTTTTCTTTAATTAGTCACCGGGAAGCTGGCCAGAGTGTGCTTTTCTCGCACAAGGAATAGGAGAAATAATTGCAGACAGAATACGATCAAAATCAAACGCCAACTAGGCTTGATTTACCCGCCGTGATCCTTGCATCGACGCACACACAGTGGAACGGCCTATTGCGCTTGTCCGGCAAAGGTGTTGCACACGGCGTGCGTGAGACTACCAGTGCTGTCTTTGTTCTCTTGCGCTGTCTTACATGTGAGTAGCACGGCAACTGCTTGTGTGACGCAGCGCATTCAATGTGTGAAGGGGAGGGGGAAATAAATGTGTTGCGACATGTAAAGTGAAGTAATAAAACGGCTTGATGCGAGGTCCGTAAGAAGAATAAGAGATAAGCGAGAAAGAGAAGAAAGCAGAAAGACATCATCAGCACTAGACGTGAACTGATTTGCGACGGAAGAAGACGGCGGCGGGGAGACCAAGCAGCTCGTGTGCGGCGTTTGCCATCACGCAACCAACGCTTTCGACGTCGAGCTTGAGGTCTGCTACTGCATCAGCACGCGTCTTTCCTGCGTTCACCACTGCAACGGGGATATTAAGGCGCTTTGCCTCTAGCACGTAGCGGTAGGCGCTGTAGACCTGCAGAGAAGTTCCAAGGCACAGCAGACACAATGCCCGATCCTGCACAACTTTCATCGTGTGATCGACAGTTGTTTTCGGGACATTCTCGCCAAAGAGCACGACGTGGGGTTTAAAAAAGCCACCGCAATGCGGGCACATTACAAGGCGCATCGCGTCTACCGCTTCCGGTGGTGCACTGTAGTCACCGTCTGGCCGCACGCGTGTCCTGTCGGCGCCGTACGTCTCATACAGTTCCGGATTTGCCTCCCTCAGCTCCTTCTGCAGGCGTGCACGTGGCATAATAAGCCCACAGGACATGCAGATCACGGTGTGTATATTTCCGTGGATCTCCGTCAGCGGTGCATTGCTGGTGGTGTACTTGTACGCCTGCGACTCCGCCGCATCGCCGACGCCGCCGTAGGTCGCAAGGTGGTGGAGACCATCGACGTTTTGGGTTAGTATGTGCGCCACTGTGCCGGCGTTCGAAAAAGCCTGTAGCGCCATGTGTGTGGCGTTGCAGGATGCCGCGGACATGGTGGAGTAGCCAAGCATGCTACGTGCCCAATAACGGCGTTTTTCATTATCATCGCCTTTGAAGTTTTGGAAGGTAAGAGGCTTAAAGTCGGCGCGGTGGTAGCGGCCGTGGGGGCCGCGGTAGTCAGGAATGCCGCTTTCAGTGCTGCAACCAGCACCAGTGATGACAACACAGCCGCGCTCCGCCTTGCCCACTTTGCTTTGTCGCAAAAAGTGTGCAACTGTCTGTCCGGCTTTCATTTTTTGCTATTCGCCCTTTCGATATTCTCGAGATAATTGAACAGTGCGGAAAGATGCGAAAAGAAAAAACGCAGGTGCTTCAAGAAAAGGATAACGTAGAGGCGTGAGGCGTCCTAAAAACAGATTTTGAATTAAAAGAGGCAGCTCTGTGCGAGAAAAAAAAAAAAACTTTAGCTGGATCGATGGTTTTGAAGCGCGTGTGTGTATGTATGCGTATATAGAGAGAGAGTGCAGAAAAGCAGCAGCCGAGAAATTAATAGTAGTAAAAACTTTTAAAAAAGGGATGTGTATCAGGGAAAGAGAAATGGTAGGCCAAAGACGTAGATGTGGGTTACAGGCGGCAGCGGTCAGGCAACTAAAAAATAAGGAGGGGGTTAAGTTTTTGTTTGTTGGTTGGTTGGTTGGTTGGTTTTAGGATCTGCGAAGGTGAAGAAAACGCGACCTATAAATTGGAATAGTGCGTTATAAGTGCAAAGGGCGTGATGTCCCATTATGATAGGAAAAAGAAAGCGAAGGAGGGAGGAGGAGCGCACATCGGAATATCTAATATGAACAAGCATGCAGGAGGAATACAAAACCGGCAGAAAAAGTTACTGGCCTCGGAGAAATCGTCACAAGGTTTCCATTGTCAGTCACACACGCACACACACGGAAGCGAAAAAGGGGGCTTTAATAGCCGAAATGCACGCCACTCCCAAAAGAAAAGAGAGCTGCTACTATTTTCGCGCTTCTCTGATAAAGCGTGTCAGTAATACTAATGAGAACGTGAGAGAGAGTTCGAAAACGAACTTTTTTTGAGTTGTGCTGAAGCTGCTTCAAAAATATCTGTGAACAAAAAAGAAGACGAAAGAAGTGGACCTGCTGCGTAGAGCACCGTTTCGTGAAAGCAGTGTCTCTCTTTTAGAGAAAAGGAGTAAGGTGCGCCGTGATAAGTTGCGAGACGCGGTCTTGTGCTCGTCAATGAGAAATGTGAAAAGAGAGAATTGGCGCTCGCCCAGAAAGGTGAGCACTTGCTTCTTGCACAGCCTTTCAAAAAGCGATCAACCATTTGGATTGTCGTCGTTGTCAAACGGCAGAGGCTTGCTATTGCTGCGAATAGCCTTCCAGTCTTTGCGGTCTCTATTTTCGAAAGTAAAGTTGTTGGCAGGAAACCCATAAGTCTGCCCTGCGTAAAGCCCGCCCATCCAGCGCAGCGCACTTTCCTCCACCTTTTCGTCGGTGAGTGAGCTACTGTTTTTGAGGACATAGGCCGACTGCCTCGTCCGCGTGGCAATCCACATCTTTGTGTGCCGTGAATGGCCATGCTCTTGAACGTCATCGATGGCAATCGTCTCTGAATAGCTTAGCAAGGCATGAGGGTGTTGCTCGATGGTGCTTGAGACCATTTTTTCCTCCCATGGTAACCGAGAAAACACGACAAGCCGGCCATCGTCGCGCAAAAGCAGTAAAGCGTTTTGCAGTGCCTCACTCAGCTCGTACCGCTCGTGGTTTACGATGCAGCGCAACGAAGTCATAAACTTCCACGACATCGGAGCCTTGCGACGACTGTCCTGCGCCATCCAGCCTTCCTCAGGCAGGTCGTTTCCGGCCTCCTCCACGATCTCAAGAACGCGACGCGATGCCCTAAAAGGACGGCCTTTGCGTATCGCGCGTGCCAGCTTCATGGACTGCTCCGGTGTTAGAAGCTCATACGACGCCAGGGCAGAGGACAACGCACTTTGCGGGACTGTGTTGAGGTACTCTAACGCACCCAAGCCATGGTTTGGTCCGTAGCGCATATCCAGGCCGTGGTCGCTCTCGTCATCCAACAAAAAGCCGCGCTCTGGGTTCTCAAGCTGCGTGATAGACGGCCCAGGGTCAATGATGACGGCGTCGAACGCACGCTCGCCAAACATCGCCTTCGCCTCAGACATGGGTCGTGCGTAAAAGCGGAACCGCTGCGAACCAAACTCGTCCACAATCTCACGAGCGCTGGTGGTGGCGTCCAGATCGCAATCCATTGCAACAACACGCGTGTACGGTTTTCCGTTCTCAAGCACCACACCAGAATGGAAGCCTGAGCCGAACGTGCAGTCCAGAACATCATACGAAACGAGGCGTTTCTGCTTTGTTAATGCCACTAAGCTTCCTTGAGAAGAGGGTGAGGATAGCGTCACAGCTGCCGAAAAAGGCACGATGGAGTCAGTATCAGGAAGCGCGCTAATTGGTGATGAAGAGGCCAGTGCGTTCCCTGACCAAATCTTTTTTGCAGCGTCCACAGAAGACGCCCTGGAGTTCTTTCTCTGAAGTCTGCTTTTCCGCGCTTTGGGGGGCAGGCTTCGAGGCGGGTGAACCCCCAATGCCTTATGCTGCCTCCGTGTACTGGGAAACCCGTCTTCTATAGCACGTTTGGCCATGTATTCGGCAAGCTTTTTTGCCTCCAGCCATCTCAATCCCCCACAGACACCTTGGAAAAGCTGCTTCGACATAAGCGGGGGATGCTCCACGCGGTGCATCGCCGCCCACCGCTGTGGTGCAACAATTTTTTTCATGTTCTTTCAGCAAATTCGTGTTGACAACGATCAGCCACAAGACAAAGGGTAAGAGCTAAGTCTCGTGCCTACTCACGGCAGCACAGCCAACCTCACAGAACAATCGCTGCGTGGTACCTATTGATGCCGCTTCCCCACGCTACCAATGCACTCAATGCAATGTGTAGATCAACGTCGCTTTGCAAATTAGTTTCTGATGGTTATGAACAAAAAACGGAAGAGAAGGAAAGAGTATAATTGGCGCGTTTCAGGCAATAGAAAGAGAGGCAGTAAGGTATACAACTCCTTGCTGGACAAATGCTGTTCGCCATGAACAGTTCAAACAGCATGCAACGGATCACACTGCGTGTGGGCTTTGAGGAGGGTTCCCCCTCTCAAACACCGCCAGTTATATATATATATATATATATATATATATATATATATATATATACCGCAGGCAAGTTTCTTAATCTCAAGTAGTCGCTTAGCAAACAAGCCTCCAACCCTATTTTCTCAATTTTCTTATTTTCTTGAAAGCCTTTTTCTAGGAACGGCTAGTGCTTAAGTCATCGTCAGCCGATAAGTAACGACAAACTACCAAAAAGGATTGTGTAGATGGCGGGTTTTGTACAAGAGCGCTGTTCAACACTTTTAATGTTTTAAAAAAATAACGGAGGGTCGCAGACAATAACTGTTGTAGAAGCACCTGGTAAACCTCCTACAATGTCAATAAATCCAGATCAGACGTTTTCTTTTCCTCTCTGTATTGCAATTGTTGTGTGCAAATTAGGTTGTGTATCCTTTCTTCTGTTTTGACTGGTGTTCATTTATGAACACGCGCGATAGTAAACAAGTTTTTTAAGCTTTTAATTCCGCCTCGGTAGCAAAATGTGGGAGAGCACAGGTTAGAAATACTGAAAAGATAACCCGGGAAGATCCAGCACTACGACGTTTGCCTCCTCTAAACAAAACGACTATCTTGAGCAACGGTCTTCAAGCAATTCACTTAATGATATATTAATCCGCACTCCTGTTAAATCAGCTTTTCTGGAAAAGGAATAGAAGTTCAGAGAGAAAATAAATTGCAGACTATCGAGACGCACAATTACTGGCCTCGGAATTTGCTGCATGTAACGCTTGCACTAAATCTCCGCATCACGTCAGGCCGCACGGTCTCTGCCCCGATTAAAGCAAACGCGCCTGTTGCCAGCAGAGAGAGATTGCCTGTGAGCAGTTATTGTTTTTGTTTTTTTTTTTGCAACCACAAACAGGTGCATATCGAAAGAATATCAATAAAAAGATGACAAAGAAAAGTCACCTCAATGAGCTTGGATGGAAGAAGTGAGGCCACAGAAAAAAAGAGTTTTGATGCTTCACCTCCATCAGCATCTCGTGGCTAAAGAACGCCTTGAGCCTCCGCCCGGGTGGACAGCCGTGAGCGCCACCGCATTACACCTGCTCCAGCTTCGTGTATCGCGGGCGGTTACTGCACAGGCACACAGCGGTCGTGACGAAGGCGGCGGCAAGGATTCCGACACATAGTGATCCAAGCGCGACCGCCACAACCGCAGCGCTGCTCATCCCGGAAGACCGCAGCAGCGCCGTCCCATCATAGCTCTCGTCCGTGATGCGCGCCGCCCACCCTCGTGTCCCCACGGATGCCCCCGCGGTCGCCCCTGCGGACGGCGAGCTGCACGACGACGACACACACACGCACTGCAGCGAGACACTGTTCAGCATGTAGCCCGGCGCGCACGCATACGACGGGCAGCGATTGCGGTAGTACTGGCAGCCAGAGGTCAGCGTCTGATACGCATCACCCGACTGAATCCCACCAGCGGGGCAGCTCATCAGCGCTTGGTACTTCGCGTCCAGGTAACAGTACCCCTTCGACGTTGCCGGCGCAGCGCTCCACTGCACAAACCTCGCAAAGTCCGCAACAGGGCACATGTTGTTCGTCGCGTTGTACGCAACCTGCCACGCATTCATGCACTTCAGCTGCCAGTCCGACTCCCACGCAAACTCGAACCCGGTGGCCGGCGACTGCCCAGGGTGGCCGCGCAGCACACGCACGTAGAACGTCTTGTCCGTCTCGTTCTCCAGCAGCTCCAGCACCAGCGCTTGCGCGAAGGGCGGCAGCAGGCCATCGTCCGTCGTGTCCTGCAGTGAGCACGCAATGCGAGAGAGAGTAGTGTCGTGCGCACTGTAGTGGAACAGCTTGTACGTGGTAGTGTTCTGGAGCGCTGCGTTCATGGCGGTGTTGATGTTGGTCACGAACTCTTGCAAAATCGGCTGCCCTGAACTGCCTTGCTGAAGGCTGCGCATGTCACTTCGATTGTAGGCGTACTGGTTTGCAAACAGAGCTCGGGCTGACTCTCCAAGTTTTCCTTTGCTGGCCTTCAACAGCGGATACTTGTCCAGCTCTCCCACCGCGTCCTTGGCAGCAGCAATATCGAAAAGCTTTCGAGCGCAGTCGGAGCGCGTTTCATAGGTACTGCAATACCCTTCGCTGTACACCTCCTTCCCGATCTCGGTGAGAGTAGCGAAATCAGGAAAATTCCTGTCTGTGATGGGATTGCACACGCCGCGGACACTGGGCTTG
Source organism: Crithidia brevicula (assembly GCA_030849845.1). Lineage (NCBI taxonomy): Eukaryota > Euglenozoa > Kinetoplastea > Trypanosomatida > Trypanosomatidae > Crithidia > Crithidia brevicula. The sequence goes on along the minus strand of JASAOD010001879.1, from coordinate 34,876 downwards.
TCAAGATTATAGAAAAACTGATACTGTGGAGCGTAGTTCGTGTACAGCAGGTAATCGTCCTCCTCAGGCATTGTGTGGATGGCAGGGTAAAGAGACGTCAAGTTGGGAAAGAAGCCACGCAGAAAGGACTCGGCACTCTGCAACGTCCGCAAAACGTCTGTCGATCTGCTGTAAGCAACGTCGAGGTCGTAGTTCACTGAAGGGAACATCGGCTCCGACACCACGCTGGCGTCCTCGTTGTACCGACTGCGAAGGAAGCTGCCGGTATTCATCAGCATGTCGATACCCGCCCAGCTCAAGTACCCGCACGGTGTCGAACCACAAATTTCAGTCTTATTGTAGCTGGGCTCCGCTGAGCGAGCGCCGTGGCGATGAAGCACCTGCACCATGATAAGCTTTAGATCTGGTGCCCCCACCGCCACTGCAGGGAGGCAAAGCAGGAGCACCGCTTGCAGAAAAACGAATGGAAGTCTCATGATGACTACAGAAAGAGCAAGCGAAACGTTTGTGATTCACCACGGAAAACAGCTATTAAAGTTAAAACGGGAAACAGTGTAGAAGATTTGGTTGCAAAAGGGGATGGTGGCAAGAAAGAGAGGAAGAACAATTTTCAGAATCAGACAAATGCACACATATTGTTGCCACACAAGCCCGAGCTCACCTTTGCTGTGCAATACGCTTAGTACAAGATGCACGTTTTGCTTCATGTCAAGATGATTTGCCTCACTTCTTGTGGGAAACAACGCATCACTGTAAAACGCTCAATAGTCCATCAGAGTGCCCAGGGTAGAAAACTAAGCAGAAAGTAGGTTGATTTCCCTTTCTCCGCAATATGCGTCTTGAGGAAATGTGGAGTTGAAAGGGGTCAATATCAATCTACTTAAAGCTCATCTCTGGGAAATGAAATAGATACTCTTTTTTCGGATTTAATAGCTCTCGAGTATCATTAATGTTGAACTTAAATATATATGAATGAAAATGTGCTGTACCTCTCAGCTTGTGACACGCAGTGGGCACATTTTATAAAAATACTTTTTGTTTTCTTACACTTGTTCCCAAGTCTCCTATTCTAAAGCTCAATATAAAGAACAAGTGAGCTGTCCTTTTGCATAATTTATAAAGTGGACAATATTTAAAACCTAACAAGTGTGTATGTGTGTAACCAAACCTGAGAGGCCACCGTTCTTTAAAGAAGGAACAGAGCCATCAACAAATTTTTTTTAAAAAAAAATGTTGCACTTGAAAGGTAGGCTTGCCAAATACACAACCGTGAAGGTGCTAGACCACTCATAAAAAAAAAAAAAAGTAAGTTCGCTATCGCGAGAGCTTCCACATTTAGCGTGGCACCCGTTCCGCTGTATTTGCCAGCTGCGATTTCAGCGAGAAGAAATAAAAGATAAAGCTGGCGTTCAAAACTTTGCGCTTCCTGTACTTACCGCAGCCGGTACCATTTGCGGAAGCATTGTAGAACCCAACCCTACCGACGAAAAGATATAAGTACGTGCCCCTGCTTTTTTCCCGTCAACATCTCGTGGCTAAAGAACGCCTTGAGCCTCCGCCCGGGTGGACAGCCGTGAGCGCCACCGCATTACACCTGCTCCCGCTTCGTGTATCGCGGACGGTTACTGCACAGGCACACAGCGGTCGTGACGAAGGCGGCGGCAAGGATTCCGACACATAGTGATCCAAGCGCGACCGCCACAACCGCAGCGCTGCTCATCCCGGAAGACCGCAGCAGCGCCGTCCCATCGTAGCCCTCGTCCGTGATGCGCGCCGCCCACCCTCGTGTCCCCACGGATGCCCCCGCGGTCGCCCCTGCGGACGGCGAGCTGCACGACGACGACACACACACGCACTGCAGCGAGACACTGTTCAGCATGTAGCCCGGCGCGCACGCATACGACGGGCAGCGATTGCGGTAGTACTGGCAGCCAGAGGTCAGCGTCTGATACGCATCACCCGACTGAATCCCACCAGCGGGGCAGCTCATCAGCGCTTGGTACTTCGCGTCCAGGTAACAGTACCCCTTCGACGTTGCCGGCGCAGCGCTCCACTGCACAAACCTCGCAAAGTCCGCAACAGGGCACATGTTGTTCGTCGCGTTGTACGCAACCTGCCACGCATTCATGCACTTCAGCTGCCAGTCCGACTCCCACGCAAACTCGAACCCGGTGGCCGGCGACTGCCCAGGGTGGCCGCGCAGCACACGCACGTAGAACGTCTTGTCCGTCTCGTTCTCCAGCAGCTCCAGCACCAGCGCTTGCGCGAAGGGCGGCAGCAGGCCATCGTCCGTCGTGTCCTGCAGTGAGCACGCAATGCGGATCAAAGTCGTATCGTGCGCACTGTAGTGGAACAGCTTGTACGTGGTAGTGTTCTGGAGCGCTGCGTTCATGGCGGTGTTAATGTTGGTCACGAACTCTTGCAAAATCGGCTGCCCTGAACTGCCTTGCTGAAGGCAACGGGTGACGCTGCGATTGTAGGCATATTGGCGACTGTAATGCGTGCGCGCAATGTCCGCAAGACCGTCCCTGTTAGCCTTCAACAAGGGATACTTATCCATCTCGCCCAGTGCTTCCACTTGCATGGCGATGTCGAACAGTGAAAACGCACAGTTACAGCGCCGGTCATAGCGACTGCAATAGCCTTCGCTGTGCACCTCCTTCCCGATCTCGGTGAGAGTAGCGAAATCAGGAAAATTCCTGTCTGTCGCTGGATTGCACACTGCCAACAGCCCCGCGTAATCGAGGTTGTAATAAAACTGATACTGGGGGGCGTAGTTCGTGTACAGCAGGTAATCGTCCTTCTCAGGCATTGTGTGGATGGCAGGGTAAAGAGACGTCAAGTTGGGAAAGAAGCCACGCAGAAAGGACTCGGCACTCTGCAACGTCCGCAACATGTCGGTTGAGCGGCTGTACACGACATCGAGGTCGTAGTTCACTGAAGGGAACATCGGCTCCGACACCACGCTGGCGTCCTCGTTGTACCGACTGCGAAGAAATGTGCTTGTCTTATGCAGCATCTCAAAGCCAGGCCAAGTCATGTATCCGCACGGTGTCGAACCACAAATTTCAGTCTTATTGTAGCTGGCCTCTGCTGTGCGAGCGCCGTGGCGATGAAGCACCTGCACCATAATAAGCTTTAGATCTGGTGCCCCCACCGCCACTGCAGGGAGGCAAAGCAGGAGCACCGCTTGCAAAAAAACGAATGGAAGTCTCATGAGGGAATAGTGTGCGCGTATGTGTGTGAATTTGGGGGGTTGTCAACAAAAGAGGGTTTAAAATAACTCTTATTGGTGTCTTCGTGCATCGGTTAATGCATTAGTGTAAAAGAGAGCACAAAAAAAGTAGCATCAGGAGAAGTTGAACGAGAGAGAAATGCCTGGGAAAGCAAAGCGGTCGGCGCGACGAGGCGGTAACATTGCACAAACTAGTGCCTTTCGAAGACTATTTAGCAAAGTTTGTCCCAGAAGTGTAGGGGCAATAACACAAAATAAAAATTTGAATACTCTCTAATCTTAATATTTACTTTTTATGTTTTTCTCCACGACAAAGCGCGCCGCGATGTCAAGGGAACAGAAAAGCAGGCAACCACTTTCGATCAAATGTGTTGACAACTTTCACGCACTGCCGCTTTTGAGCTAAACTTTGCTGCTTGATTTTTTCCCTCTTTTTCTGTCTATAGGTATATTTATGTGTGCAGAGAGATGATGTGGGCTGCAAGCGACAACTTCTGCCTAGCGCATCTCCCGTAGGCGTGATGGAAAAGCAGCTTCGCGCGGAGTGCACTTAGTGCGAGCTTGAGAGAGTACACAAAGCGGTGCCAAGCATTACCAAAATGCATCCAGTGGCAGTGCGTGGACGTAAAGGGCCCTCTCGCAAAACGAAAACACTCATGAGAACGGTAACAACAAATGCCAATGAGTTGACCACAATAGAGCCCACAGAGACGTCTACCTCGCGCAGAGAGTAAAAAAAGACCACGGATCCGCTCAGATTGATGATCTGGGTGAACAGGTACTTTGGACGACGAAGAAGAAACGCAAGGTCGTCTTTGGGAGAGCCACTATTTGTCATACCTGCGCTGTAATGCTTTAAGAGAGGATTTGTCACGCCCCACAAGAGCGCGGCCAGAAGTAGCAAAGAAATCATGCTGTTAATGCGTGGTGACGGCTAAAGTGCGACTAATTGAAAGGGTTCGGTTGTTTGAGGTTGAAGTGCAAACAAATTATTCAGTAGAAAGATAGTGCGACATCAGGAGTGGAGGAGATATTGAGATGCACAGCGGCGAAAGAACACCAATGCATTGCAGTGTGCTCGGCACAGCCATTTTGAATGTTTCAAAATAGTGTTACACTCTGCAAAATGAAATGCGGCCGCCCACCGCTTGCTCGCACCGTCCCACGCAACAAGGCGAGAAAAAAAACCAACTACTGTTGACGCGCGTCACCCCTTTACATTAGACAAAAGAAGCATAGACGGCGATGCTTACCCTGTCTCGTTCCTTTCGTTGTTGTCAATGATTAAATAGGTACACTTAAACTTCCTGTGATCAAGGCTACGAAACACACAGCTACAATCCTAACGCTTAGCAAACTTCCTCTTGTTCTTCTTCCCATCTGCGAATCCGGGGAACTGACCGGGTTCCCGGCGTCGATCAACGGACAAAAGACCCGCTTTCTTGAGTGGAATTCGCGTGAGGGGTAGCAGCTTGGTGATGGCATTCGCCACCGACATTCGGCACGCAAACGCAGCAATCTCGTTTGCGATCGAGGGCATTGCCTTTCCTTCAGAGACAATATTCACATCGAAGTCGCGATAATCCAACTTGGCCTCATCGAACGGCATTAGCACCATTTCCATAAGCCACGATTTGTCGTCAAAAGCTACGGAGAGCGGCTTGCCCATCAAGGTGACAGACCCGTTGCGGTCACGGTTTTCCCTTATCAGCGCTGTAAAGATGTACTTCTCCCCATCCGCGCGTCCATGTCCGACCGCTATACCCGTCTCAGGATCCACCTCCGCGGGGTCGATGCGAACGCCGATCTGGTGTCGCGTATCCTCCCCTGCCACCTTGCGAGAAAAGTCTTGGAGTACGGTGTGGAAGTGACTGTAGCTATCTGCGCTGTCAGCTTCGAGAGCAGCCTTGCTCATCAAGTTATAGTTTTCGAACATCACACGCACGTCTTCGCGGTTGAACTTCCGTCGGCTGAACTCAAATAGTGCGTGCTCTGTTTTAAACGCCTTTGTCTCTGTCATGCGACCCATCCATTCTAGGAAGTTTGTGTAGTGACCTGGCGCGTTGTCAAGACCGACGGAATCTGCTGTAATGGTACGACTGAGCTGGCGTGACGGCGAGTCAGATGACTTGCTCAACGATTCGAGCACTTTGGTGACAAGCGCCTGCGCTTCATACTTGCGTAGGTCTGGTAGCAAAGCGGAGACAATTTCACCCAGTTGTTCCTCATCTAGTCCATCGACAGAAGCATAGTAATCCTCCACCGATTTGAAGTGCATCCCACCACTAACGCGCATCCACGCCTCCTTGAGAGACTGTGCGGTCAGGTCGTTGCGGAGCTCATCACGCAGAGACGACAGGGTGTTGTGGCCAGCAGGAACGTACTCTCCGGGGTACATGGGATACTCGCGAAAATGGAACAGATTCCCGTGTGTAGCTTGGTTGTTGGAGACGACTGCGTTATCGCCAACCTCCAGCGGCATTATACGTTCGCGAAGAGCCTCTTCTTCGCGAGATAGCTCCATGTCTTGTGTCCTCTTAACATGAGCGTTGACCCACGTTAGCCTCTCGCCATCGCTTTGCGGTGCGCCACCTTGAGATCCAAGACTGTTTACAAGCCGAAAGAGCCGGGCGTGCCGAGCCGTTTTAGGACTCAGAAGCCGCTTCATTGTAACTGCCCTCGCCAACCCTATGCTATAAATACAAATATGTTTGCTAGTGGAACAATTCAAAAAGTGCCGCAGCTGCATTTTCAAATAAGAAGAACAGGGAAGACAGAGAATTAGTTGATATTCGCAAACGTGCAGTTGAAAGTAGAGAGTTAAAGAAAGAAGAGAAAAGGTCTCAACATTCAGACAAACCTTTACATCATCAATACTCCACACAAAGAAAAATTCTGTAATTCACCTAATCACAGAAGAGCTTTTTCTCAGTTAAAAACGGCAAATTATCGAGACATTTCCGAAGGCGCGTCGTTACTCTCGTGTGCGCGATGATAGGTGCAGAAGCTCCGGATACTTTTATTGATTCTTTCTTTCTTTCTTTTTTTTGGTAAAAGATCTAGCAAACAACTTACAAAAATTCGAGCCTGAGAAGACCAACAAGTAACGAGAAATCTGAGCAAACATATCTATATATATGGGAGAGGAGCGAAGGCAAAAAAAAAAAATGCGAAAAGGGGGCCTACAGATCTTGAAGCTCTTGAAGAACATCAAGCATTTCAGCCTCTTTTTCTTGTAGCGCCTTCCGCAAAGCCGCGATTTCGCGGTGGTACGTCCGCAGCTTGTGCGCCATCTCTTTAAGTCGAGTCTCTTTGAGCACCACTTCTCGCTGTGTCATGTCGCTAAGAGGATCCACATGCTTCGATGACTCGACTGCTTCGACTAAATCCGCGCCGTCGCAACCATCCGATGACGAGCTATCGAACATGTTTTTCTTCGACTGAGACGCTTTCGCGGCATCTTCGCCGTGAGGAGCACCAGCCGTGGGCTTTGGAACTCCGTCACTCTTTGCGGGTGGTAGTGCTGCCACCTTCCTCGCGTCCTCATACAGCTGAGGAGCATCACCGTCAAACAAAGGCTCCAAATCGTACTCTTGAGGAACTGCGTCGTCTCCAGCGAAAAACTTTAAAGAGTTCAGCGCTGGTTTATCGGCAAATGTCGGAGGGAAAACATCGCTTTGAAACTCAATGCCTGACTGCTTTCTGGGCAGAACCATATCAATGGTAAGAAGACTGTGGTACGTCAGCTGATACAGGCGATCAAACTCGCACCTCTTGACGTCTACGCACCATTTTGGTAACACGCACAGTCCCTTGACAGGGTCAGCGGTGCTGACCTCAAAACTGAAAGTTAGGTCGTCCTCCATCAGCTCAAAGCACTTCACGTTATTCTCACCCTTACTGCCGAGGAACAGGAGACGGGTATCTTCGTCATAGACTGGCATGAATGCGGCACTAGACTGATCCAAAACAACAGTGCTGTACGCTGATGTCATTTTTCGAGTATCCCAAAGCTTGATCTGCCTCTGTTGACTATCGTTCCATCCGAATGACATGATGCTATTTTGACGCTTGCACCACACACAACGTTGAGCTCGCGCACCGGAATGACTTTCAACAGATGACACCACAGATCCATCGTGGGAGTCTAAGATGCGCAGCTTCCTGTCGCGAGAAGCGACGCATAACAAGGAGCCGTCAAGATTCCACTCCAGTCCTGTGGCGTAGTCTGGAAGGTTGTGTATAGCAGTGACAGCCGTGCCCCTTTCCACGTCCCAAATGTTGATCACACGGTCAAGAGCAGCAGAGCCCAAGACCCCTTCAGCGCTGGGATGAAATGCGATCAAGCCACACTTCTTGTTGTGTCCCCTTAACTTCACTGCTGCGGAAGAAATATTCGCCTCCATCCCTCCACGCGGCACATCCCAGCCGAAAATTGTGCCGTCCTCGCTGGCAGTAAAAAGTCGCTGGCTGTTAAAAGGATCAAACTTGACATCAATGACGGGACCCTCCTGTCCTACGACAATAGGAGGGTTTGGTGCAACCTTTCCCACTCCGTCGTGGGCAAAGATAGCACAACCGCCGAAAGTCTGCCACGGAACAGCCACAAATTTGTCATTGCACGCGATCGTGTTGCTCCCGTCCCACATCGCTGTAGAGGAGGTGACATTGAGAAACTGGCGTTGAGGTTTTGCCACGTGCCCGGTAGAATGACGGAAACGGGAAACGGACATGGCGAGAGATAAAGGGTATGTGCTGCAATCTATAAAGAAAAAAGGTGAGCCGAGAAGAATAGTGAGGTGGAAAAATATGACCAATACGTTTGATGCGGTGACGGTCCACAGCACACCAGCAGCTGCTCTTGCTACAACGTTTCACTTATTTTTGACCTTTGCCAGTGGCCACCGCTCAAATAAAAGAGGATAATCTTTTAAAGCCGGGAAGCGCGGGTTTTGTTGAGTGCCTCAACGTCAACGCTCTTTTTTCTTAATCTTATTAAAATTAATCCTGAAAGTAATTTATCGTCACTATTTGAAGGTGATACATGTGAGCTACAAAATAAAGCTAAGCGATTTTCTATTGCCCAGGGTTGTTCTTTTTGTTAATGTAGTTGGAATCCTGGAGCATTTTATCGGCGTTTTCCTTTCTCTCGTTTACGTCGTTGTGGTATTTCTGCCATACGCGCGACTTAAGCAGCTCATTCGGATCCTCTGTGGGCCAGCGAAACAGTGCGACAGCAAAGTCGGAGCTAAAGATCGTCATGAACAGAACCGCCAACGCGAAACCAGCTCCTACTTTTTGAAAGAGAATGTGCCGCTCATACTTGAAATTGAGACGCATTTGGCGATACTTATTTTTTATGTACCACTGACGGAATTCCTTGTTCCGCATGTCCCACAATACATGGTACCACTTCACCTCCGGCTGATACTCATAACGATTGACCATCGTCGACTCTGCTAACAAAGCTTCTGGGGAAAGATGAGAAGGTTAGGGTGAGGAAGACGTAAGAGCAATTTGAGTTGACAGTACAATACAAAGGGGAGAGAACAGGAAATCAGCGGGGCATCCTCACTGATACGCAACGCAAATAGAGTACAATTGCACGCTCCGGCCAGGAAAGACCATGAAGAAAAGCAGTCGACTCCAAAAACGACCGTAGCCTTAGACATTGGCGCAACAGTACTCAATCTTCGATGATCAGAACCGAAGACTATTCTCGTCTTTAAACGAAACAGGTTGGTGGTACAAATATTTGCATGTGTTAATTTAACAAGAGGTAGGTTTCAGTAGTTTTTCTTTTCATCTCAAAAAGAAAAGATTTCACCGACGCCCTAATTCAGAGATTCTCGCAACATACTTGGTAAAACGAGCCAACGAAAGCAACTAGCGCCTTCAGCAGACAACCCCATCAGCGAACCAGCAGAGAAAACAATCTTGTGATTGCATTTTGCTTAAACGCGTCAAGCACTTTGCTCAGCACTCTGCGCTACGCTATCACTAATACGTGGCTCTCTCTTACATACTCCCCAGCTGCTACGTTGTAAAGCGCTAAACCAAGTCTATAGTACGAACACTATCCTCAAGTCCTTTTTCTCCGTATCTCTCAAACCTGCCAAGAACTTGCGAGTCAGCAAGAAATGCCGCCACCAGCACACTCAAATTTGACACAACGCTTTCTTTAGCGGCAATAATACTCAAACCATGAAAAATCAAAGACGTCCTCAAATAAGTTGGATTTTTCCGACGTTTCAAAGGCGTCTCCACAGCTTCTTAGCACTCGAGCCAGTTGGCTCGATCTTTAAAAAAAACGGCCCCATGAAACCCGTCAGCGAGTTTTGTTTTGACTGTTTGCGTCAGAGCTACAACGATGAATGATTCCTATTTCTTCCGAATGAAAACGACCTAACCTTCGCGCCAACCTAGCTGCGCGTCTTGGGAAGCTGCCAAGCTTGCAGACCGGTATCCCCTTTTCTCCATCAATTCCCCCCCCCCCCCATCAAAAAAAAAAGCACCTATCCCCCTCCTTTCTAGGAGCCTCTCCCTTGGCCTTTAAAAAAGACGTAAGAAGAAACAACGCTACCATTACGGGCTCACACGTGCGCATTCCGCACAAGCAGCCTTTCCTGGTTTTTATGTTGAACTCCATTAATCTGCATTCAGTGCCTTGGTGTATTTGAGCTTGAAGCCACGTACAAAAAAGGCACTGCGCGCACAGCGAGCCTATTGACTACACACTCGGAAACCTGTGATGACATATCCTTCTCGAAGCTGGGAGCGTCTAAAGAAATACCGGATGCCTCGTCGCCATTCCTGTTCCCTTTGCCATACTAAGAGAGAGAAATTTATCACGCCCGCCCATAAAGCGTACCACGCCTGACCGTTATCATGCACAAATTGATATCAGGCAGGTGTCAGAGAGCGAATATTGACCGCTTGAAAACGCTGCAGCGTTTCCTTTCCATTAGATGGCCTCGCCAGGCTGTCCACTTCATTTGTTTTGACAAGACGGTTAGCAGCAGTCTCTTTATTTGTGGGGCTGGGAGGTGACGGCCCGCTATTTCTGAACCGCAGCCCCGCAATTTTTACCGTAATCCTGATCAAAGTGGGTGATACAACGCGGTGAAGCTTAGGAAGACAGAGGCTGTAGCCAGAATCCTTGGTGGACTGAATCACATTATCGCGAACCCACCACACGGTAAGGAGACCGATCGGGAAGAGCCTCACCATGCGAAGGCTCATTTGCACAATAATCACAATTTTCTCGCATCCCCCAGCATTCGCCTCGTGAACAGTTTACCATCTTCTCTGGCATCCGCTCTCCCGTCTGCCAGTGTATCATCACCGCAGCTTTAAGATACGCCAAGCACCAGCGAGCAGAAGGTTTTCCACATGGGGTCATCAATGGCAAAGCCCGGCGCAGCTAGCAGCACCGCGGTGATCTTCTCCGTGCTAAGGGCCGCTTGGGGTATGTGCAAGGAAAGCCGCACCATAGCCCCACTTATGAGGCACAAACGTGCTAGCTTACTATTGCTTGCGCTATCGCTGGATAGAAAACGGAGCCTACCCACTCTTCCTGAGGGGCTGCGTCGGTCGCCAAATCATAGCGGAAGGACAGATAATACATTCTCAATTTCCAGGCGCCACACCAGCTCTCTTATTCAGAGAAGCTAGCCCACCTTACGCCAGACAGCCAGAGCCCAGCCCAAGCCCAAGAGGAGCCCCGCTATTCCCTGCCCCCTTTGGAGGTGTACAATGTGACCCACCGGAAAAGACAAAGCAACCGCCGCCCTGTGAGGATTTGCCCAGCAGCGAGAGCCATATGCTGTTTCGCGTAATTGTTTCGGCACAGTCGCTCTTTTATATTGGTCTCTGCTTTTCCGATTACCTCTGGCAACCTCCTGCAGGAATAACTAAGCCGAAAGAAAGTACTAAACCTTAAAGCGTCAGGGCAGCGCAAAAAAAGTTTAGTGGGCTCCAACGACATCTAGGTGGACTCTTCTTGGCATCAAATCTAACGGTCAGATGCGTTATGGGCCCCCAGAGTTCCCTTAGCTCTTTTATCCACAAGAAGACAAAGCTATTTTGAGATAGATTATTCTACCGGAAAACAACACGGGGGACACACGGTAGTCACAGGCTTTAGAGACGGCCCAATATATATATTTTTTTTTCTCCTCACGAAGCCTGCAGCCAAGTCTTAATCACGAAACATAAGTTAAAAAGCGTGTGTCACGCTTCTGAGCCCTCAAATCTTCCACAGCATATATGGGCACTCCTGATGCCTATGCACCTCTCCCCACCTCCCCGATCGGTGTCCTGCCACATCCGACCTTGACGTGACGCACGAGCGCCTATAGGCTATTTGGTACGGGCTCATCAACCGCACACCCAAGAAATATATAGGGTGAAAGTGTCCCCTTGTTGGAGCTGGAAACGTTACGGCTGGACAAACCTTTCGCATCACCGCCGTTTTTATTTGCCCTATCTCCTTTTAGAGTGGGGAGGGTCCATGTCTACTGCTAGATTTTATTAGACCCTGCTATAAACGGCCCACGCCCAAGCGGCTATGCAAAACGCTATCAGAAAGGTTTCGGATAAAGAATGCCTCACCACCGAAGCAGCCGTGGCTTTTCCCTGGGCCTCACAGGACTCCGCCGGATTCTTGTGGTATCACTTCTTAGGAAACCGCAAAGGTTGCATTCCTTTTTTCGTGGGGCAGCGGACATGGCGTCCGCAGTCTTTAGCCGCAGCGGACAGCCACGACCTTTACTGTCGCCCATATGCGCCGGACAACTTCTGACGTGGTAAAACGAAGGGGTTAGGAAGCCGCACATTCGAGATTCTTAGCAGCCTCAGCGACCTCACCACGACTATGCGCGGCCAGAAATGCTGGTATGCGGAAGAGGCGTTGCCATGCCAAGGCCCGCTTTCGCGACCACTATGCTTTGTTCGCATCCCCCAGAAAGTGCGCTACGAGGCGCCACTGTCGCCCAGGAGGTCTACCCCATTGTCCGGCAGTATACCCTCATCGCAACTTTAAGTGGGCCCATTGTTACGAGGTCCAGATCGGTGATCTTCGACTAAAGCTACCGGCGCATGACATGGCCAGCCACCAAGAAACTTTGCTCGGCATTACCAGGACAGACGACCGATATACAAATAATGAAAAAATCTTCTTTTCACCAGTGTCCTTCTGCCTTTTTCAAGGGGAGGAGATGCCACGGCTCTGGCGACTAGTAATTCCCGCACAGCATTAACAAAAATAAAGGATTATACCCATAGAAGTTCGCCAAGCTCATCAGGATTACCAAAGCTACTCGGCTGGTTTATCCCCATTAGATGGTACGGGATGATGCTGTCTCATGCCAGAAAGTTTTTTCAACCAGCTGCACAAGTCGCAGCAGCTAATAAAGACTGCGTTGTGACGTGAAAGACTGATAAATATAGAGGCGGCTCCTGCCATAGATCCGGAGCTCTCCTCAGGCGAAGCAGGTGCCCAAACGGAAGCACTAGCCAGAACGTAGTGGTGTTTTGCCCATCTTTTAGTATAGTGGCTCGTGGCTGATAACCTTCTCTCGCAAGATATCGTATGTGGAGAGTTGTTTTCTCGTTTTGCTAAACCCACCGCCCATTCTGAAACCAGCAAACGCAGGATCACAGATGCCGAAGGGGCCAGTGGCCCTCCCACCCAAAAGAGAAAGGCATATCAGGCACAAAGCAGAATGGCTTGAGGGCTAACTGGGGAGGAAAACAATTCGTAAGAGTCGACCCTCTCTTACGTCTGTTTCATCCCCGTGGAAAATGCAGAGAAGAATGCTCTGAGTCCTTGGGAAAACATTAAGCATTCTGATGGCGAAGTATGGTTTGACTTCGCTGTCACGAAATGAGAGAGCGGTTACACGGTCCCACCTTGCCTTTTGCGAATTGGAAACCATTATTGCCTGCGAGCCCTTCTGTTCACGGTTCTTTTCTTGGTAGGAAGTGTGCTTGACCATTTTAATCTTGATGCCTCGAGTCTTCAAAGAAGACGGCCACCAGAGTTGTGGCGTACAATATTCAATGTAGCTTACGGGAAAGTTCATCTGAAGTTACTTTCGGACCTCAGCCAATAACAGGGTTTTTTGGCGTTCGCTGGGAAACTTCTCCGGATGTTGATTTATCTTCGCAGCAAGACGAAGTTAAACGCTAACACTAAGGAATTGTAGAGTACCAAGAGGCCATCCCGAGCGCAGAAGAGAGTTGACATGTGAAATGCGCGCTGTATGCCACAAAAGAATAGACAGCCCCTGACGCAGGTTGATAGCGGAAAAGTCGTATGACTGGGCCTTCACATATAAACACCCGAGCGGGGCGAGGGGAAGGGGGGGGAGGGGGCTGTGAGGAAAATTTCTTACATGTCTCGACCTCTTTAGGCCCAAATAGGCCCGATTTTCTTTGTCAAGCCTCACCTGCCTTCGTAGCTGCTAAATAATTGAGGTCCAAAACGATTAGTACTTAACTCCACGGAAAAAAAAGGCGGTGTATAGGAGCAGTGGGGGAAATGACGGTCGAAATGTTGCTCTTTGCTGGGGAAGCCAGTGGCCGGGGATGTCAACAAAAAGGTGAGCGGAGAGGTATGGCGCGTTTAAATGGGCTTGTGCCTGCTCACATGACGCGTTGAAATTCTGTTGAGGCGCTGCAGCGGAGTTTTTAAATCTTTTGTGGGCCATTATCTCAGAGTGAACCTACTGTGGCGTAAAAAAGCTTCGAGCTGGCGGGTTACGGGTGTCGTCGCTAGGGTTCTAGAGTAGGAAAGTGTTTTCATGTTTAACCAGCGTTGTTGGGCTATGATGAATTGGGGGCGACTGTTTGTTAGTGCTGTTTGGCAGACAGGTGGCTGCCGCTTTCTTTGTGGGGGGCCAGAGGCGTTCAGATTTCGAGTGTGGGTGTCTCTTATGGGTGCAGCTGTCGGTTTCTCGGTGATCGTCAGGATTAGGCCTTGAAGAAGGAGGGGACTATAGATGGGCCGGAGCGCGTCTGTAAGTGCCGGCAGAGTTCTCGTAGTATATAGGGGGGCCGAGCTCTCTAGAGTACTCATGAATGGAGTGTTTTCTTCCTGCTGCAGCAGCTGCAGCTCTAAAATCAGGTATTCTCTTGCTAATTCGACGCAGGTTTTCTTTTTCGCATCTGTCTCAGGTGTTTTGGGTTTTTGAGCTGGATGAGCTGTCGGCTGGTGGCCTGTCAAGGGAAGGGGTGAATAACGGGTCCTAGTTTGAGAGGTGAATATGCAAAGAGCATAAGAAATTAACAACCATGCTAGCCACATGACGTTGGGGTTGTCGGCCGTGACGGTGGGCGTTGAAGAAGTACAGTTTTTATTTTTTTTAATGAATGGGAACTGAGTCTCCTCTCCTGTAGGCTGTTCGCTAGCCGCTTTATGCGTCGAAAAATCAAAAGGGAAACATTGGCGAGAACCCCGCTGTGTCATAACGAAAGCTGCAGCGTGTGGATCAGACGTACGTGACCAGCTGCTTTGCTACCACTGAAAGGTACAGCGGTGATTATTTCGTGTGATGTCAATGCATGCGACTTTGCGAGCTCAGATCCAGAGTATTGACGGTAGGGCGGGGCGGGGTGAAAGGGATTGTGGATCGAGAGGGCGAGGTATCACGGACGTCACCGAAGCTCGCCCCAGAATGCTGGGGAGCAACGTGAGTTGTTTCGGGCTTAGTATGCGAAGTAGGGTGGGGAGACGTGGAATACCGGGACTATAGCACCGTAATTTACAGTTTTTAAAATCACCTAGCGTCTGCGGAGAGTAGTTGTCAGAGTGGAAAAGGTTGTATCTGCAATCACCGAATTTGCCAATTTTAAAGGTTTTTTCTCAAGCCAAACAAATTTTTAATTATTTTTGGCGTGTCGCTTATATGAAAGAAAGGACAAATACAAAATAGAGTAAACGCGTATTTAATATAACACAAATTTTAGAGCAGCGATACCTCTTGATTTTTTTTTCTCACATAATAGAAGTTCTTGTCTGCTGTTTTTGTAATTGCACAAGAGCTGCGATATGCTGCATAGACCAAGGCTTATTGAAGCCTGACGGTCGCTGTACATTTATGAGCTTTTTCATATCTCATGTACCTATCGCTTCCTCTTCCATCGCCAACCTTTTTCATCGCTTTTCTGAAAATCCTGTCTAGCAAACCACACAGCTGCAAAATGGATTGTAGAGGGTTTGAGAAGGAAGCCGCTGAACTGCAATGCCAAATATCCAATTTGCTGAGGGAGACGCAGCAGAAGGCTAATGCGCGGCTTCAGGAAGAAAAACTATTGGTTCTTTCCGCAGCGAACGAGAAGTGCGTCCGAGATTTGCTGCGGTGCGCTGAGTTTTGCCACGCGGATACTCTACAAGTTCTCCAGGTTAGCGGCGAGGAGGATCTTATTGAGGAAGAATGCTTAAACCGCTACGAAGCCTATCTAGAAGAAAAGGCAGCACTTTTCTCTAGCTCCGCGGTAGAGCTAGAAGCGGTTACTCGTCTAATGTTGTCTCGTCTCTTTGACAGCGCAGGGAGAAATGATTTACAAAAACATGGCGAAGATCGCTCTGTGCTAGCAAACCTGGACCACAGGGAGCTGCACGAATTCGAGCGTCTGTGGGAATCAGCAAAAATTATGCAGCGGCTCACCGAGGCGGGTACTTTAGAGAAACGCGTAACAAGTTTTGTTGACAACTTTGACGTATTTGTGACAGACGATCGAAAACTGAGCTCATCTGAAACTTTGCTGCACGATGCTATCGATGTGGAGCAGTCCCGGCTAGCAGCGGCGGAGGCGCGTGTCCGCGCTACCGAGCAGGAAATTTCTGCTCTCAAAGCAAAGCTCGATTTTGATGCAGGGAGTGAGGAGGACTTGGCGCAAGAATCTGCCTCCAATGAGGATGGAAAAATTTCTTTTGCAGATAAAAACGCTCTCGACTCGTTAGAAAATTCCAATGAGAGGTGGGTACAGACACAGAAAGCGGTCAAAGCATCTCAGGTGACGCTGTACGACAGGCTGGATAAAATCAAGCATCGTACCATTTTATGTCAACAAACAGGACGCGCGCTTTTGTCGAGCACGAAGGAACTTGAGGAGTCGATACATCAGCTGAGAGTGACGTGTGGTGAGCTTGAGGAGATTTGGAAGCGGAAAGCAGCTCAGTGCCTTGAGCAGGAGCGTCTTCTGATGGAGAACGAGGCAAGCTGCACCGAGCTGAAAGAAAAAGTATCGCAGATGGCGGACAACGAAGATGCCAAAGCATTAGAGCTGAACAATGCCGAGTTTGCTCACCGGAGTACAATAAATGGAATAGAGCGCGCGATAGAGCACCTGCACATCCTTAATACTAGCTCTGCTAAAATAAATGAAGAGCTCAACGAAGTCCGCTCCGAAAGGGAGCGACTGAACGAGGAGATTGCGTATCTTGCCGGTTTGATTGAGGATAAATCAAACGTCGAGGAAATCTTGTCGAGAGCGACTAGAGATCACGAGCACCAGCGCACTCCGCTGGCAGCTCAAAATTATCTGTGCTTTATCCAGAAAGCCAGAGAACAAAAAAACAATTGACTCTAAATTCAGCATGATTCGTATCGTCATTTTTATATTCATTACTGCTATTTATGAATTGTTTTTCGATTTAATTATTTATTCGTGTCAATCCTGTGCGTGCGCAGCTAGCGTGCTTTCGTTTTGCCTGTTAAAGAGTGCATTGCTTCCCCTGTCGGGACTGGGCACTGAATAAAATATGCGCTGTTACTGATCTGCTCACATGGCACAGTACTTAATTGCATATCGCAACACTAACAGCACTCAAATTATTATTACTCAATCAAACGTGCACAGATATAGTGTACGGATGTAGATCTATATCATACATATTAGCAACTATGCGCATGGATCTCGCCGCGCCCTTTTTTGGCAAAAGCTAACACGAAATCTTTAATTTTGTAAAAAAACTTTTCTCTTCTAGTTGTTTTTTTTGTCAAGTTGCCATGACAATGTAAACGCGCTTGCACCTCTCTCAGTTGAGCTCATCACTTTCCCCTCTTCTCCCCTTCCATTTTTCCAACTCGCTGTCTCTAATTTCAGCTTTCGCGGTCAGCGTAGATGGTTAAAAGTCAGGTGCCGATTTGGATTAAAGCGGCAAATATAGCTGGTGAGCTTTTAGAGACAATGAATACATCTGACGCGGCGGTTGAGGCTGGGAGAAACGCGCGTGCAAACCAGTCACCCAGGGATGCAGCTGATTTTCACGAATTCTCGGCTTCCCGCAGCGACGATGAGGAGGCAAACTGCATACCTACGGTGAAACTAGGTCCTCTTACGAGCCAGAGAAATGTGACGACCCCGCCAACGGACCACTTCAATCAACTGGCTGTGCACAATGACTCAAATGCACTTCGAAGGGAATTGGAAACCCAGGAGAAAATTATTGTGACCCTTCAACGCGACAATGAGGCGCTTTTGCGAGAGAAAAAGGACACTATCAAGCGCTTTAGAGAGCTTGAATTGAAATACGAGCATCTCGAAGCAAAACACAGCCTTTTACTCAGCTCACAGCAGGAATCGGACTCGCGCTCCAGTCTGCGTGTGGCGAACGACGCTGCAAAAATAGTAAGGCTGCAGGCTGACGTGGCCGCTCTCCAAAGCGCTCTGGAAGCGGAGAAATTGAAAAATACCGCAATGATCTCCCTCGGCGCAGCCTCAAGGCCGCTGACTAACGACAGTACTCCGATTAGAACTCCGCAGCTTTTTTCTGAGCAGAACACTGACCACGCACCTGACAGATCAACGGCGAAGGAGACGTTAGGAGAAAACGGTGACCACGCTGCCAAACTTCGCGAATACGAGCGCATTTATGAGATCCACAAGGCCACGATCGACACCCTTCACGCTGAAGTTGAAAGGCTAGAGAACGGGAAGAAAAACCTGGAGGACCGCCAGCGTCTATATATTCGCCAAGTAGACGACCTAACGAAGCGCACCCACGGCCTGGAGAACAACATTGCACACAAAAAAGAGAGCATCAGTGAGCTACTTCACAGCTGCGAAGGAAACTCCGCCAACGCTCAGCACATCAAAAAGCAAGATGCGCGAATCAAATCGCTAGAAGCTGCTTTAGTGGAAAAGGATGACTTTACACAACGAGCAATGGAGCGCTTGCGAAGTGAGACCAAAGGGATCTGCGAACGCTATGAAAAAACAATTGCAGCAATGCAGGGTCGTCTGGAATCTTCAAAGGAAGCATCTGAGCTGCTGCAGCGATTGTGTACGCTTGAGACCGAAAACACCGAGCTGCGTCGGGTGATTGCGAGCGGGAATACAACTTCGAACCTTGGCGCGGGTCCGATTTCGACTGTTGTGGAGGACAAGCCAACGGCTGAAGGAGACCCAAAGGCAGCCAACAGCGGCGAAGGGACTAGCGGTGACGCGGCATCCTCTAATAATGGTGCAATTTTACGCCTGGAAAAGCAGCTTAACGAGGCAGCTGCCGAGTCTGCCAAGTACAAGGAAGTTGCTTCCCAGCTTCAAAGCGAATTGACAGGAATTCACGCAGAGTGGGATACTCGCTTACATGATATGAAGCGAAGCTTTGCGTCGCAGCTCCAGCTATTACGATCGAGACACAATGACGAGCTTAAGCGCTTAGAAGCAGGTCACCAGTCTGAGCTGTTGAAGCTTTCCTCGCAGAAGTCGGTCGAGGAAGCTGAGGGCTTTTCATCAAAGCTCCTTCGCATTTTGGAGAGACAAGGCCTTGACTCGTCACTGATTGCAATCTGTGACAGGCTCCATTACTTGGAGAAGCGCTCCTCTCAAAAAGAGGAGGAGATGGCGTATGAGCTCCTTGAAACCAAGCGGTTGGCCGAAATGGAAAAGCGTATACTCAAGGAAAAAACCGATTTGCAACTAGAGCAAAAAAACACGCAAATAAAAAATTTTCAATTACAACTAGATGAGCTGCTTTCTTCTATTGCCACATTACAAGCGGGCCCATGACAATCCTGTCAGTACCCACCAAACTTTCTTTCTTTTTTACGCCTTCTGAGAGCAGATACGCTTGAAGTTTTCTTGTGTAGATTTTTCTCTTGTAGATGCTTGCAACGCCCCAATAACAACTCACTGATGCAAATTCTGCGCAAGCAAAAGTATTCAAAGCCTTGCTGCGAAAGCAAAATTAAAGAGGACACGCATGATTTCAATTGTCGTCGCTCATCGATAAGTAGGCACTGCCTCTCGCTAGAAACCGATGTGGTGTCGTTAACGATGGCATCGCAAGGCTGAGTAGAATAGCGTGCGTTCATGAGCTATCAAAATAACCGTAGCGCAAACGCAGCCACATTTATGTATTGATTCCGCAACATAAAAATGAATAAAGATCAGCGTACTTCCCTGCTTTAACCCCCTTGGCTTTCTCTCTTTAGCTTTTGAAGATTCTTGCTTTCTGGTGTATAAAATTACCGTCTCCCCTTTTCTGCTCTTTGCTACACGCCCAGTTCCACCCCGTTAAAGATGCGTGCAGAGTTTATTTTTACTCTTTTTCTCGTCGCTGGCCTGATTCTCGGCGCCGAGTGCAGATTGGAGACCAGCAGCTCGTTTGATGGCTACATCCGCCAGTATGGCAAGCGTTACAATGCCCTGGAATACGCGAAACGCATGAAAATTTTCGAGGGCCGCTTACGCAGCGTTGAAGAGTTCAACCGCGACAACAAGCATTCTTTCCGGCAAGGACTGAATGAAATGTCCGACTGGACGGATGATGAAATTGCCGCCCTCAATGGTGCTCGCCCCATGATGCTGAAGGGGTCTCGTGGCTCCCTTTTGCGACGCTCCTACAACCGCTCCACCCACACGCTTCCACACCACGTTGACTACCGTACCAGTGTTCCGCCTGTGCTGACCGCCATCAAAAACCAGGGCCACTGTGGCAGCTGCTGGGCGCATTCCGCAGTGGAGGCGATGGAGTCCCACTGGGCCATTGCTACGGGTAACCTGCACGTTCTCAGCCAGCAGCAGGTGACAGCGTGCACGCCGAACCCGCGCCACTGCGGTGGCAACGGTGGATGTGAAGGAGCTATCGAGTCTCTGGCGTTTGATTATGTCGCTAAAGCAGGTGGAATTCAAGAGGAATGGGCGTATCCGTACACCGCCTTCTACGGCAAATCTGGCACATGTGAGGACATGAGCGCAAGCCGAATCGCAAAAGTTGCCTCTTTTGTGGAGCTTCCTGCTAACGACGCGGAGGCGCTAATGGATGCCGTCGCATTTGAGGGTCCGATCGCAGTAAGCGTGGACGCGTCACGCTGGTCAAGCTATGCAGGAGGCATTTTCGACGGCTGTGATTACTCTGCAAATATCACGCAAAACCATGCTGTGCAACTTGTGGGGTACGGACATGATTTCGACTCTGGGAAGGATTACTGGATCATCAGAAACTCGTGGGGCCCGCGTTGGGGCGAGGGAGGATACATGCGTCTTCTCCGCGAGAAAACCCCGCAGTGTGGTTGGTCTGTCGATGCTCACATGGGTGCGGCATGCGACGGCGATCCGGATCAAGAGTGGGTGTGTGGGATGTGCGGTGTTCTTTCGGGATCGACGTTTCCCGTAATGGACGCTTCCTAGATTAAGTTTTTCTTCCTCTTGCTTTCATGAGAAGCAAAAATACCTCTTCTCTCTCAATATTGCTGTACTCTTTGGACTGCTTTTATCGCTGTATTTTCCCTTTTTTTTTAAAATATGTCAGTGATGCTTATACACTGCTCTTTTCTGCGAAAATCAAAAATCAAAGATATATATATATATATATATATATTGGCTGGAGTCGAGAGAGCGCATCAGTGCGAAATATTGTTGTAAAACGAGGCTTTTCCAAGTATGTGATGTCAATCAGCTCAATTCAAAGCGCCTAGTGCGGATGTGCGAGCTAATGTGACTGTCACAACAGCTGAACAAACTTTTTTTTCTTGGCCGCTCAGCACTCTAAATGAACGCTTTTCACATCCTTCATGCGAAAGACGAGGACATGGCAGGCCTCAGTATACCATCTAATGCTTTGCGGTCCTAGTAAGCCATTTTCTCCTGTGCCGCTTTCGTCAAAACAAGGGCGTTTCTGGCGCATTTGTTGAAAATGGTATTGAGGCAAACGCAAGCCGTAGCGCATGGTTTTAGAAGTAGCTTGCGCATCTTTGCTGGGGTTTCCATTATGTGGGATGCACCACCAGCCAGCGCGGTTTGTGAGAGGGCACGGTTATGACTGCTTCTGGATATCGTCGAGCGATGCGCGAGTGTGCACAGCGTGTGCTTATACAAAAAGAAACATATGCCGCTAGACCCTTGGAAAAAAAAAACCCATCTCTATTTCTCTCGTCTTGATTCGCTGCAACTTCGGTGGATCACTTCTAACCTGCTGTACTATTTTATTTTTACTTTTAGGGAACACGTAAGCTTTGTCAAAGCTACACGGGGCCTGCTGCAAAATGAAGCAGATCAATGTAGAGACAGCGACGAGAGAGCAACTCGTCGATTTTATTCGACGCATGCACTCTCAACGGCAACGAGATCAGGAGCGTGTGAAAGAGCTAGAGTCTCAAATTAATGGCTTCCAAGACTTTATTCACGAAAAGAACGCCGAGATACGAGAGCTGCGGCAGCAGAGTGACCGCCTCACAGAAAAATCCGCAAGCGATGAAGAGACGATCGGGGCACTTATTAAGCAAATGGAGGAGATGCGTCTCGAACAGGCGCCTGCTTCTACCGCGCCGCGTAGCCGAACGGCGGACCAAGGCGCGACGAAAGCGCAATCATCTGGCGACGGCTTTAGAGGTGACCGCACGCCTGAAGCAATGCAACCCGTGGATGCGTCAGGCAACTCGGAGGGTGGCCGCCGACCATCTCGCACGCCCCCGCAGCTCAAGGACAATTCGGAAACTAATACTACCTTATTCAAAGCGCAAAACGGCACTGCCGCAACGACGATCTCCACCAGAACAGACGAGGTTGCCAAGCTTGAGCACAAAGTACGCGAGCTCATGGAGGTGAACGCCTTTTACTCCGCCATTGTAGCGCAACATGACCAGGAGGAGAAAGCGCGGATGGGGCAGAGGCTTGTGTGTGGAAGCGAGCAGTCGGAAGACACTGTAGCGAGGCTGCGTCAAGAGGTAGATCGCCTCCAGTTTCACATCTCGGATTTAGACGTGCAGGAAGAGAAATTGCAGCGCATCATAAAAGCGACCGAAGCAGAAAAGACCGCTCTGCGGCAGGACAACGAGCTGCTTAAAAGGGAAACTGTTCAGCTGGAGGCTGAGATGGGAGAGATGACGCGCGAATACTTGCAGGCGCGCCGTTCTATTGCCACAAGCGCGTCACGTCACACTAGCACCGTGGATATGCGACTCACCTACGCGGATGAAGAGGCTTTCCACACACGTGCTGAGTCGGCACCTCAGCAGAGTCCCGTCCGTGATGGCGCTTCACGTGCGGCCGTTTCTTCTCTCGACCAATCCACCCAACAAACAGAGCGGCGTCACGCGTCTCTACCAATCGGAGCAGCGTCTCGAATGTCGCCGCTCTCGTATGAAGGACGACAAAGCACGACGAAGTCTGGTGGAATTGCATCGACGCCATCGGCAAACCCTGGCCCAACATCGCGCTCGAGGTTCAACTTTCGCTCTCTGCGACCGGTTCGTGTGCGAAATCCCGACGCTCACGAGAAGGACCTCCTCGATCGCATTCACCTCTATGAGGAGCAGTTTGCACAGATGGAGCTGTTCGAGGCTGACCGACAGCGCGGCTTCGATGAAATGGAGCGAAACCGCGCTGAGATGTTCGCCGCGATGAACGAGCAGCTTGAGAAGCAGCGAAAGGAGATTCACCGACTGCGCAAGCTGCATGAGGACGCCTCCCTCGAGTC
Organism: Crithidia brevicula; assembly: GCA_030849845.1. Lineage (NCBI taxonomy): Eukaryota > Euglenozoa > Kinetoplastea > Trypanosomatida > Trypanosomatidae > Crithidia > Crithidia brevicula. The sequence goes on along the minus strand of JASAOD010001879.1, from coordinate 11,711 downwards.
TTCCCTCACGGCGCGACCTTCACACAATCACTCCGTGGGCTCAATAGCGAACCGAGAAGAGGAGGATGGGCAAGCAGACTTCCGGCGCCACGGGGCCCACTCCCCTGAGGATCGATGCCTCACCGCCGTTCCCACCAGCACGCAGTCACTCCTCAACGTTGAGTCATTCAATGGCACCGAGGACGCAGATGCCTCTGCGACTGAGCGAGATACTGTGACATTACGCAGCAGCCCCCAGCATCGCGTCTCCGCCTCGCCGAGATCCTCCGGGGTACCATGGTGGCTGGAGGAGTTCAAGTGGCGTGAGAAGCAAGGGCGTTACATAGTTTGGAGAGAGGCAATGGAGAGCACTGTAGATTTGGCTGCTCTGCTCCACGCCAGCACGGAGTACCGCTACACAGAGGAGCTCGCTGCGTGCCACGCAAAGCTGCTTGAGGAGCGGGAGGAACTCACATCGGACCTAGAAGATTTGCAACGTCGCAATGAGGCACTTGAAGCACAATTAGCGCAGGTGGAGTGTGCGCTTCATCAGCGTAATGAAGTGACTGAGACCGACGCTATGGCGAGGACAAGCAGATCAGGAGAGAATCAGAACAGTGAATCAACCGTACTGAGCGCACTCACGCTTTTTGAGAGCAAGGCTCTGCGCACCGCGTATCTCGCGATGGAGGCATACGACGTCGTCTTACAGCACTACGCTGCACTTCTGCGCGAACGAGAACGCGTCAATTTACGCGACGTAGCGCCAGAAGCCGAAGGCACTGACGTTACGGTGGAGGAGGAGGTTACCCGCGATCTCGCAGAGGTACAGAAAACGTTTGGTATGTTGGGCAAAAAGTGGAGTGAAGCTTCTCAGCACGCTTACGCCGAGCTATTGGCGTTTCCCATAGTCTCCGCGGACACAGGAGAATCACGAGGACCACCGCCCTGTGTTGTAAATGCAGCGTTTGCGGAAAAGTCGAAGCACGACTACTCTCAAAGTCGCAGTGTTTCTGCTTCCCGCTCTTCCAGATCCTCTGCGCATTCTCTGTTGCGCGAAGAGCCAAGCATTCTTGCTGCCAAACAGAGGCCGCGTGTCCCTTCAGACTCGACAGAGGTTTCTTTAACTATTTCAGAAAATGATGGCGCAGAAGTAGACGGACCGCTGGATGTGTCCAACCAAGGCGTAGCAGCGTTTCCAATCTCGCAGGATGGTTCACGAAGCTCCAGCCTTGACCATGAAGCACGCCACAGCAACGCAGGTGAGTCCGTGTTGCAACCCTCCACCTACACGACGGCGACGACGAACGGACACGTAGGCGGGTGTGAAGGTAAGGCAGATACGCAGCTCTCCGCTGATGAAACAGACGGTACGGCAACCTCGCAGTTTGCAGACTGTGTTGAGCAGGATAACGAAACCGTCGTCACATCGATCGCACCGGAGGAGATGAGAGCAACTGGATTTGATGGTGGGGTGTGTGGAGACACGGGCGGTTCGGAAAGAGGCCGAGGCGTGTTGAGGGGCACATCAGATAGTGCCCCACTCGAGGAGTCGGGCGACGAAGTAGATGAGAGCCTTCTGATGTCTTCACCACAGTCTTTATCGCACATAGCAACGCCGGAACCCACAGGGGTTGTCGTCGAGATTTATGATGAAGCACGGCCTGACACACCCGGCGACGTGACTAAACTGCGCGACAGCGAAGACAGCAGCGCAATGAGCGCTCCATCGCACCTAGACGTGACGGAGGCCGAGGAGGTTGAGTTCCTCGCGCAGCTGCAGAGGGAAATGGACAATGCTGAGGCAAACGAGCTGATTGGTGCCATCGGAGAAGAGGTGCGCGTCTCGCCCTCACATGAGTCTTTGTCCGACACCGAAAGCAGCAACGCAACAGATGCGGCGGCGCGAGCGAACCGTCGTCAGCGCACTGATGTACGGGAGGACGATGTGGGTGGGTGTGAAGAAGGTCATGTGTCGCACACGCCATCCGCAGCAACGCGAGGAGGGGCAGAGGCAAGAGCTAATGAGGAATCGGCTGATCAGAACGCATCGGATGGCAACGATGTCTGTTCGTCTTCGACTGCGTCTTCTCACGCCGAGGCTGAAGTCGCTCCTGCTCTTGTCAACGACGAAGGGGCAGAAGAACTTGTTGCGTATTGTTCTTCTAAAGGGAGTGAAAGCTCCGAGGGAGGCGTCGCAGCATCTCTCTTCCCCGACTTTTGCCCAAACGTCCCAACAGTGCCATTTTCGCCCCATTTGTCGTCTGGAGAGGTACAGGAGAGAGTGAAGAATGGCGTCACTGAGGCATCGGAAGGTACCACAGCTGCAGCAGCATTACCGTCTCCCATGACAGTTCCAGCTATGATCCCGCCAACATCGCTCGACGAGCTTTTCGGCGCTCATCCCAGCGACCCCTCTTTCTTACCTTCCTTATCGGATGCTCAACAGAACCCTTTCGAAGCCCCCTCTGTGGAGCACGTCTCTTCCTCTTTTCACCCACTCCCCCCAGCACCGTATAAGACAGCTAGCCCGCGTGCGATGTTCGACAGCCAACACACGGCAATACCGACTCTCTCACCCAACAGCATGTTCGCCACTCCTCCACGTTCTGTGCCATTCCCCACACTTTTTACCCGGTCACCTTCTACTATCAATTCATCACAGCTGCACAAGGAGCAGAGAGAAGAAGGTCTGGGCAACCTCTCTTCGTCGTCCGAGGAGGAGTACGAGGCTGGGTTCGACCCATTTGCGTAAACTGCGGTGCCGCTTGCGTTAGGTAACAGCAACCTTCCAGCGTTCTGGCTGCGATTCATTTTGGGATTAATTTTACACTCTCCGGTGGCGGCTTCGGATGCTTTATCTTTCTCTCTCTGTCAAAAAACACAATAAAGGGCAAAGGATACTACGGTTTTTATCGAACAGTCAAAACAAGTAAGCAAACAAAGAAACGGAGTATTTTAGTGTGTTGCAGCTCACGACAAGACCTTTGGATGGTGCAATAGGTATTTTCTTTCTTGGTTTCCCCACTTTCCTTTGCCTCATTATTACCTTCACTTTTGGTCTTTAGGAGCTTTGCAGCGTTCTTTTTACAAGTAACCCTCATGATTTCTTGAGTTTGGGATTTTTTTATATTTGCTGAGTGCCCATTATCATCTTTACTTTCTATTCTACTTGCTGCTGCTATCATCGTTGCTACACGAACTCAGAAAGCGGTTTTTTTTCCTCTCGTATATGCACAGGATGCTTACCGACAATTTCAGTGTGCTATACAATATCCAACTTTTTTATTTTCTATATTTTTGTACTCGTATTGCGCTTTTGCTCGTTGATGAAAATCAAACATGCACGAATTGTGTTCCAGGTACGTTGTGTTTCAAGCATGCTGTGCTGCGAATAAAGCAGTTAAGAAACAGAGGTGCAGCAAGCTTGATTGCTTAAGCTGCCAAATTCGATGCGGAGGGTACTGCAGCTGTTAACTTACATCTCATTGCTGAAGTCAATAGCGAAGAGCGGCGGGAGAGCAATGCTCCTTTTTTTTTTCCCCCGTAAAAGGTTTTTTCTAACACGTCTTGTTGTTTTACTTGATCTGGTGCGGGAGCTGCTCTTTTACGGGCGTAGTGGCAGTAGCTTCCCTTTAATCGTCCCTCTCTCCCTTTTGCTAATCTGTCTCCTCTTTCCTCGCGCATTGCATCCTTCGAAAACTGCAAATACACTCACTTGTTTTTTTTTTGCGTACTGCGTGCGCTCTTAGCACTTAGGTCGGAACATCGCAGGGTGCAAGACCGTCCTATCGGTCCTGCTTCGTTCTCGTGGCCAACTCGACTGCCAGATTTGTGGGACGACACGATGACGCTGCGCTCAGCGGCACTGAGTGGGCGAAAGGAGCTGCTCTCGTGGCTCAATAATCTGTGCAATTCTACGTATCCGTCGGTCGAGTCTTTGCGCGACGGCGCGGCCTACTGCACAGTTGTGGAGGCTGCGATTAGCCGTATCGCACAAAATTGCACGGCAACTCGCTCACCAGAGGCGCCCATAGCTGCCAGCCGCGCGGAGCAAGCGCGAGCTTACCTTGGTAAAGTCGATTGGTCTGCGACGGCTTTTGTGTGTGAAAGCAGCGACGCTTCCCTCGACCCAATGCCGATTCGCACTGCGTGCTCACACAACATGCAAATCCTTCAAGATATATTACACAACTGCGTCCCAGTTGAGCACCGATATGCGGCAGAGGCGAGCCGCTTAGCTTCAGGAAAGCTACAGGATCATATTTTATTGCTCCGCTGGCTGTACTTGTTTATGTCCAAGGTGTTGGCACATTATTCCCGCCAAGCCCTGGAGAGGAAGGGAGAGCTTATAGCGGGGGTTGTAGAGGGAGTCAAATTAAACCGAACTGCGCGATTGCGGAGCCACCAGATCAACGGCGTGGCCGACCGGGGAGGCTCCGTGTCTGCCCGCGCACGCGAGGGCGAGTCAGCACCGCGTCCATCGCCAAGTCCGCTGCAATCGGATGCTACCGGCGGTCAAGTGGGAGAGGGGTCTTGGTGCGGCGCTTCACCACCAGCGCCATCGTCCCTTCCTTCTCTGAGGACGGAGCGGTCGCGCTCTCCCAACAACGCACCGCACGAGGCAGAAGCACTCAAGGGTCGATCTCAGCGCAGCGACAGGGGGGGCCGACCAGCAACACCTCGCTCTGTAGCTGCGAGCGGCTCAGCCGCTCCAGCTGCTGCTGGTCTTGCCGAAGATGTTCTCGGCAACAAAGCCGCACACTCACACTACACACGAGGCACCACTACCATTCCTGAGCACTTCCGCGATACGCTCGTGTCCCTACGCAACGAGGTAGAGGACGTAGAGGGCGTTGTGCTTTACGTGCAGGAGCAGCACAATTTCTATCTGACCCGATCCGCTGGCAGCGCCGCAGTTTTCTCGCCAAGTGCAACCGGGAAGGGTATGGACGACAATGCGCAGTACAGACTAGATGCTCGCGACGCTCTCTCGCTAGAAGAGCTTGGGGAGCTGTTAGAGGAGCGAGATGCGCTCGCGCAGCAGTACGCGGCACTTGACGCAATCGTGACACGCGCTCTTCAAGAGGCGGGTGCACAAGGTAAGGCACCTTCCCCTCTGCTCCGCGATGTCGTCGACCTGCTTCGGCCTTCATAGAAAATTGCCTGGTACAGCGTTTGAACATGACGGCCAAGCTGAACGCTGTTCGGCAACCAAGAAGTGTGGACTCCTTTGCCCCGTTACACGCACCACCTCACCGATATGTGCAATAGGGGTTCAAAAGGCAGCAACAAAAAACAGCACCAGGCGAGCACTTAACTGTCCAGGCGTTAATGAACTAGGCTCGCTTGTCATCTAGACGTCATTTTCTTCTACCTGCAAGACATCTCACCTTCTGCCTTTCAAGCGTTCTTATAGATTTTACTACTGTTGGTGGCGGCTAGCACCTCAATTAGTGTTGTTACTTCGAGTGCTTTTTTTTCTTAAAAGTACTCGTGCACTATTGAAGTGCAGTCGTGACATCAAAAAAAAAAAAAAAAAAACAGTATTTCTTCTTGGTCTCACTTGCATCAAAGAAAAAAAACACACACCCACAAATATGTATATATTAATATTTGCTAAAGGGTACATGCAGTCTTCTTAGGCGTGAAATCGTCAGATACGATGTTGCGATAGAGTTGATAAGATGTCATTTCAGTTGACAGTCGAGTGCGTTGCCAATTGTAGTTTCACACGTCAAAAAAGATGCTCAGTGCATTTGACTTTCCGTGACTGAGATTGAGAATCGCTGAAACGTTGCAGCACAATAGCAAATGGCAGGTAACACCACCTCAATTTACTTATCTTTTTTCTATTCTACTGTTTCAACAATCTTTGTTTCCCTACATTTGGTCTGACCCTTTCACTCAAACGTGGTTAACAGCCATGAAGGCGTCTTTTCTCACCCAGATCCCTTGTATTTGACATTTGGCTGGGCATCGGGCTGGAGAAATTAGGACACGTTTATGTTAGGTTTTTGCTTCGCCCAGTAATCTTTTAAAGCAGCTCAACGACTTTTCCTCCCGAGGCAAATTGCCGGGCGAGCTCAATTGCATAACTGACGCATTCGCAGCTTCTTTTCTTTTACTTTTGACGTATTTGTTTTTCTACCCTTTAATCCCTTCTTATTTGTGTTCTGCTCCAATTTGAATCAGAGAATACCCGATTTGAGTCTTCTAACTTGTTGCCTTCAAGCGCACTTTTAGCATCGTTTACTCACAACAACTACACGCGTTCACTACAAAGCGGGCGTAATTTTCATTGAAAGCAAGCATAAGCTATCTAAAAAACGCTTCTCCTCTCTTAGTCTGTTTTTACTTTATAACTAAGCCCCTCTTGCGTACTATTTTGTTTTTGTTTTCTGCTTTGCTATCTTTACTTTTTTTTCTGCAAATAGATCTCTAAACGCATATACGCCTCTCCTTTGGCACCGTTGCATAGTTCAAAATGTCACAATCACGGAGTGTTAACTGGGCCTCTCACTCTTCGCCGTCTGTTTCAGAGAGTGGTGACAGTCTCGGCGAGGCGCCCTCTCGAGGTATTCGGAAAAAGTACTTTAGACTACTGAAAGCGCTCATTGTCCCCGTTCTTCTTCTGGCTGGAATCTTGCTCGTTCTGTTTTCTCCAACAATTGTGCCGTCTCAATGGCGCCGCGGTACTGTCCGTTTGCATTCATCGTTTGAGGAAGAGGAGTGTGACAAGTACGTCCTGAGTGACGAAAAAAATAGTGGCTTCAAAGAGACACCGGTGGACAGCACCGTGCTGATGCTCTACACGCCGACCGGCAACGTGTCGGGCTTCTGCTACGGCGACGGCGATGCGGGTGGCGGCACAGCGGTGGAGCGGGAGTTCCTCCGCGTTGCTGCGTCGTACGTGTCGTCGCCGTACACGAAGCCGTCGAGCCCGTACCACGACTTCTTCAGCGCGCACGACGCGACGCTGTGGACTGTGGACCGCGTGGCGCGCGTTGCTGCGCCGATGCGGCTGGACGTGGTGTACACGTACGTGAACCCCCGCGCGCCGTCGTTCGAGCGCCACCTGAAGATGCGCAACGTGCCCTTCGAGCAGCGGCGCTACCGTGACTGGGAGGAGCTGCGGTACTCGCTGCGGTCGCTGCGCGCGTTCATGCTGGACAACGACGCGCTTGCGCAGCACCACCGCCGCCACACTGCGGACGTGCGGCGTCTGGGCGAGCTTGGCTACCGCGTGGACGAGAGCGGCGTGGATGCCGGCGCCGTGGTGCCGCTTGTGCGCCGCGTGCACCTGGTTGTGTCGGATGTGGACCAGGTGCCTGCATGGCTGGATGCGGAGCGGTTTCCTGAGCTGCGCGTGGTGACGCACCGCGACATGTTCACTGCGGAGGAGGCGGAGTGGGTGCTGCCGACGATGAATTCGAACGTGATCGAGTCCGGGATGCACCGCATCCCTAACATCTCTCGCTTCTTCTTCTACATAGCCAACGACATGTTCGTGGGTCGGAAGATGTCTTTTTTTGATCTATTCCGTCCGCTGTCACCTCTTCGTCAGCGTCTTCATTTATACGACCTGATCATGGCTGGCGGCGGGAACGTGACGTCCGCGGTGGAAAGTGTGACTGAAGGCGACCGTGCCGCCCTGCTTTTCGAGCCTGTGGTGCACAGTGATACAGAACTGATGGCGTGGAATGAGGGTGACTTGTCAAGCGCCGAGGCAGCTGTCACGTCGCGTGCGCAAGAGGAGCTTAGCAGCTGTCTTTTTCAGCAAGCGCGTGCCACCTTACAGCAAAGTACGAGAGGGGACAAGTGGAGTAAGGACTCAACGTTGCTACCTGCATGGTCGACCACCAAGGGATTTGCCCTTCATGACCCACACTACGGACTCACCCCTCGAGGTGCCGGTGTCGGGAGTGCGTATTACTACCACCTTACCTCGACCCATCTGGATGGAGTGGAGCTGCCTTTCGGTTATGCGCACATCCCCCAGCTTGTGGATCGCGAGGTGTATCGCCGGCTCAACGAGGTGGAGCTGTTTGATCTCACCAACACCACACGAAGTGCGTACGAGCGCGAGATGTACCCCTATTCCCCCATCGACGAGTACGCCATCTTTTTCGTTTCCATGGCGCGAGCTGCGGAACGTCACATATGGAACACGGTGTGGCGCAGGGCCCCGGACACTGCATTCAGCGATGTCCGCGAGGAGCTGCAGTCGTGGTGGTCGCAGAACGTCGGAAGCGACCCAGCAAAGGCGGCGGCCATCATAGGACGGCGTCTTGCGAAACCTGTCAAGTCTTTTTTTTTTGGCGCGCTCTACGGCAACACGTGGGGTGCTCAGCTGCAACGCCCCGACCTTGCCTTGGAGATGGGTTATTGGTGGGTGCGTGGTTTGGTGAGCCCCGTGCACCCGAGCCGCAAGCTCTCGCTGCTGAAGTCACTCTACGCAATTCCGCAGGTTGCGTCTGGTGCGGCGTGCAGCACGCAGTTCATTCGGTGGTCTGCGCGGAGCGATGACCACTACTACAGCCTTCTCCACGACATGTTCCATCACACGAAGCGCGACAGCACCTTTCTTTTCGAGATGGTGGACAGCGAGGTGAAGACAATGCTGATAGCCGCCCGTCTGAAGTATGAGTGGGTTGACCGCCCGCTCTTCATGGGGTTGAATGACAACTTCCCGAGTAACGTCGATTTCAGTGAGATCAAGTCTGTCTTCAACACACTGCTGCGGATTGTTTCGCACAGCTGCCCGCCTGCACCGTGGGAGCGGTCCAGCTCAGATGAGCACTAGACAAGAGAGAGAAGGTAGCGTTGTGCTCGCAGACGAAGAGCTCTTGGTTTGGTACTGCTGCCTTTCTTATCAAAAGGCCAAGGCGTAGGACCGCATGCACTCCGACGTCGGCGAGGCAAAAATCGTGGTGGAGTCAACATGGTAGGAGTGACTGCCAAAAAATACTCAGAGGTAAACCGAACAAGACGCTTTTGCAGCGTTCTGTTGTCCTTATGTACCATTTCCGCATCGTACAAATTGCTTCTGAAACATCCGCATTTTGCCACTTCCAAAATTGCTGGTGTTGTAAGCAAGCATACATATATATATATATATATCACTATTTTTTTTCTTGCTTAATAGTTATCTTCTCGCAGTTTTGTTTTCCTTTTGGTTCTTTTAGGGGTACTTGTCGTAGTTGCGGTGAGACGTTCATGCTTTTAAAAGGTCTGTAGTGCCGCATGAGTTGTTTCGCAGCTAAACCCCACGACACAATTGTTTTTCTTTACTTTCTGTTTTGGGATGAGCGCTCGTCTCTTTTAGCTCAAGGTCTCTTTTCCCTTCCTTGAGCTAATACAAGCATACCTTCTTATCGCCTTCCTCATTTTCCTTCAAAACACATTTCGCCGTTCTCTCATTTAATTCTTTTTAGCTCAAAAGAAACTGCAACGTGTGCGCAGTGCCACCAAGTGGCGATTTCCAGCCCACGCTTTCGTTTCTGTCGCCTTCCGTTGATGTTGGAACAGCCTGGTCCTTTGATCGTCTTCAAAGTTGACTTACTCGAGGTAGCTTGAGTTTAACGATGCTGTTGCTCCGCTTGGGTATTGTTGACATATATATATATATGCTAATAGCTTTTTATTAATTTCAATTGTTTATTATAGAAGGGCTGTGCATTTTAAACGCAAGGTTTTACCTTTTCCTTTCTGTTTTCTCCACCAAAGACAGTAGCAGAGCAAAGTGGTTATTGACCACAGAGCGAGCAATCCAGAAAACGGAACTGACATGATCAAAACGATTGTGGCGCGTGAGACTGCCTGCTTACAAAGAAGAAAAAACTTGAATTTAGCCACTTTTTTTTTTTTAAATGCAATTTTATCTGAGAGCACTGGCTATATAGCTTTCCAGCGACGCTGACCATAAAAACCTTCTGGCCTCTCTGAGAATGATGTATTTGTCTTCCTTTCTTTTTTTTTGTGTCTTTTTTTTTTTCAGAACGGGTGCCGAGAGTACTTTTCTCAGAACTACATAACTGGTTGTTTGCCATGCGACTCTTTTTAAACAACAACAACAACCTTTCGACGAGTACTGCGTGGAAGGGAAAGGTGCTAACGCATGTTATTTGCTTGGTATTAAAGAACAAGTGTCCTCTAATTATACCTGCATGAGCTGCAACACGCTTACTCTATCATTTTAAAGCAGACTTTCCTGTTGAAAACAAACACACACACACAAAAATAAAATAAGTCTAAGCTTAAAAGTAATCAATTGGTATTTTATTTTTTTCTAATGTTCAATGCCCGTGAGGTTAAAAAGTATATACGTTAATATCTATATAAATCTATCTCTTAGCTGAAATGCATTACCCTTCTTTTCCCCGTTTTTCAGACTGATATTTCTCTTTTCCTATTGTATTGATGTGAGCATCGTTCACACCGATGATCCAAAGGTCCACAAATGCACAAGTGCTGCTATATATTGTGTGTGTGTGCCATTACCTTTGTTTCACGAGCACGTACTCGCCTAACCCTCTTTTTCCCTTTGCGTTGCTATATCTTCAGTTTTTTTTTTTCTCCCGCGCGTGATTCCTTCGTCTTCAATTTTTTTTAGATTGCATTTCCGTCCTTCGCTTTACGGCGTCGAACACTTTTCTTCTAGTCTTTTGCAGTATTAATTTAAGTACACGAGCACATTGTGTGCGCTTTTGAGCTGTTGTTTTTTCTTTTTGCATCATTTCTTTACAAGGCTCACCTCACTATTGCTTTTGCATCTCTTTAGCCTCTATTTTTTCTGTCTCACGTACGGCGATGATGAATAAACAAGGTTCGCGTTGGATACTTTGTTTTTTTTCCCGAACAGTGATCACATTTTGCAGGTGTATCTTCCTTTTTATGTGTTGATCACAATTATCTGAAAATGTGCATTTTCGACCTTGCGTCTTCGAATCAGTACGTACGAACAACACAACAAGCGCTGCAGTACAGGTGTGTGATTACCCTTCTTTCTCAGAGAAGAACACAAAAAGGAGACTTTTTTTCTTCCCTCTTACGAGGCGTGCATGTTGACCGAAGCTGCGCTTGTGTCATTTGCGTTAAGCAAACCAAACTCAGGTGGACGCTATGGCACTTGCAAACACCGCAGTGTATGCCGGCCATCTTAGGGTAAATTGTACAGATTTTGTTTTGTTTTAATGGCCAGGGGAAAGCCCTGATCCGTAGACATGTTTGCGTGGCAAACGGCATCGATTTGTTTGTACAAACCTCAACTTTTCTCATCTTTTCTACCGCTTGTGTTCCCTCTCTGGTTCATGTTGTGTTCGACAATGGGAGCGTGCTATATAAAAGTCTTTGCCCCTACAAGTGCAAAGGACGGTGCGTCTGACAATAATTCGACAGCCATTTAAATAACAACAACAGCCAACAACCAACCAAGCACAAGCAGCAACGAGAAGACCCCTATCCACCGGTAGTTTTCTCAGACTGTCTCTCCTCCTACACGCCTTGCAGTGATTAGGTTGCGCAGGCAAGAAGGCCTTTCTTACAACAGAATACCCCTGTTGAGAAGAGACAGGCGAACACAGGGGAAAACTCTCCACATGGCCTCGCCGAGTCGCACATCTTCGGGGATTGTCTCCACTGTCAAAGACTCCCCACCTAGTAGGCGGCAGCTGCGCCAATATGTTTTATTGGCGCTCGCATTGCTGCTCCTGACGTGTGTTTTTGCGTCC